>PPLH03000037.1:0-98088 GCA_003706445.3 Williopsis mrakii
AGAGCTTTATCTCACCCTTTTCTTCAGCGAGTTCGTGACCATGAATGTTTTCACACTCGGTTTTGTCTCGCAAACTAGGTTTCCAAATGTATAGAAATGCCCAAAGCACGAAGAGCATTGAAAATTCAGGAAGATGTTTCATAAGCACAAAGATAGAATTCTGATTCAGAGAGAATTCCAATAGGGTGGTGGAGACATCTCCTTCCATATGCCTTCCAAAGCCACCCGAACGAAGATAGGATCCATTTGACATGGCAGTCATAACAATCATCACACCTCCAAAAGAAACAAAAGAAACAGCAATAGGGATGCAGATAAGACAAAACCTTGAAAGTTGGTACTTCTTGGCAAAGATTGGATCCTCGATCTCTCTTAGCGTAATTTTGGAGTTATTCCACATGATATATACTATCCATATCCAGGAAAGGGAGAGGACAATATGAGATAATAAACGGAGGAACACATAGATATGGAGGGGAAGAAACGTCTTCAATAGTGGTTGGAATAAAGCGAATAATCCGGCACATCCCATGGGCCAGAGGCATCTTCTGAAAAGAGGCTGGTATGTTATCTCCTCACTTTCCTTTTTGCTGAAGCGAAAAATACCAGCACTAAACTCATAGTAGATTACAAAAGTTCCAATCATGTAAGCCACGTCAATTCCAGCTGAAGCATCCACAAACTTCTGCAGAGTGGTGGTTCCCAAAAGGTCTTGGAGGTTCAAAATTAGGAGTCTCAACTGTGTCTGAATACTCTTAATCAGAAGTAGAACAAATATTTGTGAATGGACGGAACGAACATCTGCTGTTTTTCCATCTTTGAATTTAAAGAGTACACCAAATGACATGATCAACAGAGCACTCAGTAGATAGAATACCCTAATTGTTTCAGACAGCGGTAACGGGAGGTATCCGTAACTGTGCTTCTCCACCAATTTGATGTGGCTCAGTTTTTTGCCCTCCTGATATGTCACAGCGCAGTAAACACCCTCTTGTGAGATAGTTAAGTCAACCTTCTCACCAGCGTGCGCAAACTTGTTGATCAAATAATGGTGGGTATTATCAAATCTCACAATGAAAGTCCCCACAGAATCACATTGGCCCTCTGACACCTTCTTCTCGGTGCATATGCCAAACCCATTAGGTTCCAATTGGAGCACCTGGTTATCAATGACCATTGGGATGTTGGAAGAAGCAACATCTGCTATGTGGTACAGCAAAACACTTGTATCGGACCCAACCTCAACTGTCAGCTGCCTCGGCTTCTTTGAGTCCTCAAAGCCAGCACATCGTTGAGACACCAACCCAAGCACACCAGTGAATAGTAGACTCAGTGTGACCAAGTTCATTATTGCTGTATATTGATCTCTTGTGATAGTAATAGGGGGGACTAAGAGACAACACCTGTCAAACTTTATATGGAGGAAATCTTCGGTCCCGTGGCGCTGTGGGGCGAACCGCAATTACAATTATGGTAATGAACAGAAACTCTATTCATAAGACAGAAAGCGACCCTCCTAATTACTCTCCGCGGACCACATGTCCTTCAACGTTGCTCTTCTGTTGAGATTATATATGGCATATAACATTAAATGCGGAACATTATTGGAAATTTCTTGGAAGGATCTTTCATCAGCTACCCGTCAATGGCGGGGATTCCAGCCCAAGTTCGACGATAACAAAGTAGGTATGAAGACTCTCAATGACAGAAATAGCATGAATAATTATCTTGAATGGACGTGACGTGGATTATATTTCGATGCTAGGAGGGACAGTTGCGCCGGGGTTGTTGGCTTTGCATCTCTGTCAATAAATCCTCGAAATCTTCTATGAAAAGCATACAAGTCCAAGGCTAGCCCTGAAGTAATGAGTCATGACGCCTTTTCTTCTTCTCAAGGGCCTATACAGTTCAAAAAAATGCCTCGATTAAGGCCTTATAGCTGTTTAAGCCAATCAGTTATGCATGATGCGTATGTAACCCACAATTGAACCCGAGCATCTGATAACACGAAGTACCAAGTTCAAACACAACACCCGACTTTCTAGCTTCTAGAACTCCAAACATTCAGGAGTAAACCCTTACACTCTCAAACTGAAAAGCCAGAGCAGGGGTCTTACCCATGGTGTTGTTTCATTTTATTGAAGAATTCAGCGAGAGTGACACGTAAAACGCATTCGCGGACACAACATAGTGTTACCCGGCCCTACATCACCGTTTTCGCGAATGTCCCGGTTTTTCGTAATTTCCACATCGAAAGCTCATCAAAAAGCTGAGAGAACACTTTTGCAAGTTGTCTGAAACTCATAACAAAAGCGATATGTTCTCCTCTGTGATACGCTGTGTAAGACGCTCTGCCTGTGATTTCTCAAGATTGAAGCAACAGGTTGCTCACTACCACGTCCCATCCAAGAACTCCCGTGTGATCAATGTGTATGAACCACTATCCATCACGAAGAAGAAGGTTATGGATGTGTTCCACCAGAAGCAACTGGCTAAATTGGATCCAACCGGCTGGAGATCCGAGCTATTGAAGAACATAAGAACAGGTGATGTCGTCAGAGTGATGTATACTTCGCGTGCGATCCCACCGTTTGTGGGCCAAGTGTTGGCCTTGAGTAAAAGTCAGTTGGATACCAACATCACTTTGAGAAACCAAGTGAGTAAAGTCGGTGTCGAAATCAAAGTGAAGCTTTTCAGTCCTCTTGTGAGCAGAATCGACGTTGTTAGAAAGCCACATGTCTACAAGAAGAGAAACAGACAGTACTACATCAGAGGTAACAGATTGGACGTTGGTGATTTGGAGGCTTCTTTGAGAAAGAGAAGATGATACTCCTATAGAAACTTGATGATTTGTATATACACGACTTGTATTTAGACCTCTGCTCTAAGATTATTTGTAGATTTGGTCAAACGGCCTCGTATCGTTGAAGCAACTGTCCCAGACTTCTGCAACAACTTTCTCAGCTTGTTCTTTGTCTTTGCAGCCAGGATTGGCCATCACACTGAGTACAGCTCTTCTCTTGACACATTCCTGGTGCCCTCTTCCGAAGTTCTTGATCGCAGCTCTCTTGAATTGGTTCATTATACGGCATTCACCAGAAAGAGAACTAGCTCTGATCTCAGAACAGGCATGATGTTTCAAATTCAACCAGTTTACTGCAAACTTGCTGTCATCATAGGCATGCACAAGCTCATGGGCTAGAGTATCTTCCAGATGCCACTTATCGATGATTCTATTCTGGCACAGAAGTACTCCCAGCTCTGGGTGATAACCACCACCTTTCCACTCATCACACACGTCACACACGATATCCTTTGCTGACATCTCCCCACCGGTTTTCTTGATCTGCTGGAGCATGAAGATCACAATAGGAGAGAAACTGATAGCCCAATCTCTATATTCGTAGCACTTTGAGCATTCCTTCGCCGTCTGTCTGGCCTTGGCATCCACCTCATACTGGCCTTGCTCCTCTTCGCTGAGGAAGCCGGTCTTGTACGCCATCGTACGGCGCCACCATTCGAAACCCTGCGGTGTGCTCATTATGCTTTGTGCCTATGCCTTCTTGGTTGTTTATTTGTTTGTCGGTGGTCTCGTTACAGTGGCCGATGCCATGAAAAATTTCCTGCAAACACATCAAGACTTTTTCTTTGATACTCACAAAACACATAACACATACGGAACAAGAATGAACATCTGGACGTTGTGTGCTGATAATGATAGAAAGAAGATCGAAGAAGTCATAGGTTCGGGGGTTTCTCCAAACTCTGCGGACTCAAACGGGTATACTCCACTACACGCTGCTGCCTCCTATGCTCATGCAGATCTTCTCAAGTATCTTGTACAGAAGGGAGGTAATGTCAACATTCAGGATAACGACGGTGATACACCACTGCATCATGTTGAAGATTTAAAGACTGCTAAGCTTCTGATAGAACTGGGTGCAGATTGGAAGATAAGGAACTTGGAGGGACAGACAGCCAAGGAAATGATCGAAGAAGATGGTGAGTTCTTGGATGTGGCGCAGTATCTACAGAGTTTGATCCATGGTGGTGATGATGGAAACCAGGAAGAGAAACTTGAGCTCCCCCCGGGTCAGGAAATTAGATATGAATATAGAGACCCTGGTGACATTGAGATTGATATCGATGATGGAAAAAGAGAAGAATTGAGAAAGATCGTGGAAGGTGAAAACCCAGAAGAGGAGTTGAAAGACTTTCTACAACGTCAAATTCATGACCAATTCTATTCAGATAGTCCTGCTAAGAAGAGAAAAGAATAATACACATAATTTCTTCCCCTTTTCTATAGTACAGAAGATTTCACATGATAGTACAGCACTTGGACTTTTTCTCATCATCAACAGCCCGTGGTTGAACGTTTCGCTGCTGTGCCTGTTGCTGCTGGCGCTCTCTGTTTCCATTACCTTCATAGCGTCTCTGTAATGCAGCTGCAACTCTTTCATCTTCTTCTTCCTGCATACGGATAGCCATTAGTCTGTCTCCATCTACATCTTCGACGTTCTCGCCGTCGACGAGAGGTCTAAACTCACCAGTGAAGAAGGAGTTAATGGAACCGTTGACACTTAGAAGGCTCTCCCACACATATTCTTTCTTGTTAACGAAACCCTGATCAGTAACAAGTTGATAAACTTCACCGTCGTGCTTGATAATGGTGTTGAAATGGTTGTTACGAAAGAACACACATGTTTCATCTTCAGCAAGTGACTGCTTCAAGTATTTCAACCCGTATGCGGTTAACTGAGTAGCAGTATGAGCCATGAAGTGCTTGATGGCCACGGAATCGTCGATAACTTCACCTTCTGTCTCACCAGCCTGTGATTTTTCGTAAGCTTCGATTAACACGCCCTGTGCCTGTTCATAAGAGTTATGCTTGATTACACTTGCATACTCAGGAGTCTCCGGGTCGATGACCCATCCATGTACGATCTTAACACCAAACACGTGGAAAATAGAAACTTCCAGTCCAGGAGTGAAACCTCCACCGAAATGAGGATCAACGTTAAGCCCTTCGTTCAAAGTCGGTAACAGGTTCAACACAGCCTGGGATTCTTCAGGACTAGCATTCTGCTCTTGCAACTGATCCACTGCGATGGCATATAGTCTCTGTAGGAGTTCCTCGAGAGAGACTACACCTTCGCCAGAATTGACTAATGCAACCAACTGGTGCCATCCTTGTGGGGAATGTTCCGTAGTTGTCAACAACAAAGTGTTCACGATTGCCAAAAGGGCACAAGGCCCGTTTTCAGCTTGTGAAAGGATTGATCTCTGCCCATAAAACTGAATATCTTTCACTTTGAACGACATGATAACAGCTTTCTTCTTCGATTCTTCTCAGAGAATTGAGAAGTCTGTAAAGCAGGGGTTTTTGTGACAAGAAATGGGGGCGCAGTAAAGGAGTCTGTCAATTTCGAAGTGTCAATAACATTTATTGACACTTTCATGTTGGCAGTTATGAGACTCAAGGCACACGCAGAAGTTACAGAGGTGATCCTAGTGGCCAAGATGGAATCCCTCTCAAGACTATCTCCTTTGGTTCTGAGAATATCAGCTTTAGAAATAAGTGTAAAAGTGTAAAAGTGTTATTTAAACAGACCAGTTTAACATGTGTGAACTTGGGATGGATAATTTATGAACTGATGCAAGGTTTGAGAATATTTCTCGGGTTATCGTAGATTTGTATGCCCATAATCACGTCCAAACCATGAGAACAATAAACAGTATAAAAATAAGTGTTTCTCTCTCACTTCTGGAATATTTCTTCTTTCCGCCTGTCTAAGGGACTTTCGTACATTAATGCCCACAAATATCTGGAAAGATGATCAAGCTTAACCTAACTACTATTAAACTAGATTGCAAATCCGAAGATTCAATGCAAAGTAAACTTCGAAGAACAACAACCAGACTTTTTTCGCCTGATAGAGTAAAGCAGTCTGAGCCGGCTGAAATTGAGATGTTTTCCTCAAGTTCAACTTCTCCATTACTTCATCAGTCTGCTATTCCAATCGCCCGATCTCCTGGGCAATTTTCTCCACAAATTGTACCTAATGTTCAAAGATCCAGTATCGATACCCCGTTTACATTTACTTCAACGCAACCACAGATTATAAGCAATGCTCGAAGAACTATGACTAATTCACCATCCCGAACCACCAGACAGGACTCCCAGATCACGTTTAATACTTTAAGGCGAACTTCAGATATGCTGCTGAACTCCTGATATTGTGAACTTTCTTTCTCGCAACCTTGAACAGAATTGGCATTTTGTCTATATATTTCATTCAATTCTGTTTTTTCTAGACATAATGTAGACTGAACTTCTGGATATCCCGATATGACAACTGGTATTTGACACAGGTTTGAAATTTCTATTTCTTGAATTTAGTAATTCAGCCCCAAACGAAGTCGAAAGTGATGGCTTATCCAGAAGCATAGAACTTCTTAGAACTACCTAACTCTACGATCCCTGTGTAAGGTATCAGTGAATCTTCGTTGCTTTTTTCATGTTGTAGATGAACCAAAAGAAGTCAACAGTCGAACGACGCGATGTGAAATTTCTCAAAAGTATTGCAGGTCTCAAAACGATCTAGTGCTCTGAGCTATTTTAATGAAAATCTCCTTGATATAAAGGGTCAATCGTAATCTCTCATCTTCATGTATACAGTATTCTATTAACCCCCTTTCCATATAATCACAAACCCAGGTATTCTTGTTCAACACCATTTCTGTGTCTTCTATTCCACTATTTCCTTCTGGCCAAATGAGCACAACAACTAGGACAGCTATTAAGACCTCTAACCCTGCCTCTTCAGAAATTCTTTCGATCCCTTGCGAGCCTTATCCTGCTCTAGAGACTCTACCAATAGCAGGTTTGTCTGCTACTTCCGAGTCTGCTACCACTTCCGAGTCTGCTGCCACTATTAGTACTAAACTTGTCAGACCTACAAAGACTACAAGGGTTTGCAAAATGAATGCTTGTAAATCTAAGTTTTCGCAAACAGTCAAGATCAAAAAGGCAGGAGCCTCTAGTTCTTTTTCGAAGAAGAGTCGAAGAAAGGCTACTTCTATGAGATCATCACCTGTCTTAAACGGATACCATAACAAGGAATTCATAGTTCCAAGCTATGACCCTCTCTACGTGCAGGCAGAGCAAGAGAAATCTGAAAAGAAGGACCTCCTCAAAGAGCGGAGACTTCTGTTAGAAGAATCAAAGGCTTATAGGACTCAGTGGATCCTTAAAAATAAGAAACGTGTTCGACTTCAGCAGGAGATCGATCTCGAGACTAATGAAGAGATCATCTTTGACAAAGAATTGGAGTTGTTCATTCTCAATAACGAAGAGCAAGAGCATGAAGAGGAGGATTCCAGCGAAGACGAGAGTGAAGTGTCTCTCAGTTTTATCTTTCGCAGAACATTCCGCAGCTATGCTAATTAAACGACGATAATCACACATGTCCAAAACAAGCTTCGAAAATATAAAAAGATCTCGCAGTCATGAAACATCGGTGATAAGAGAGTTAAAAGTAATAGATAAATAATTATGTAATTCTTTGATTCATAGCACTTGTCTTCTTTTTTAATTTTTCTGCTTTTTGGCCACTTCTAGCACTCCGTTCTTTGAATGAGAACTCAAAAGGTAAACATCCATGCACGATGATCAAAAATAATGCCATGTCCGAAAATGGAGATTTTTATGAGTCAGCAATATATATATATACATGTTTTAAAACAATCTATCACTAAGACGATGGGCATATTTTCGAAACTTGACTTTTCCTGGAAATTGAATATGTTCGCGCCTTCCTGAAGTTTATCAAGAGATGATGGAACAAAGACTTGACTTGGTACCTCAGAAAAGTGATCCTGCCTAGGCCTGATCCAATACTGTCCGATGTTGAAATCTTAGATTGAACCATGGTCCTGATACCTAGTATCCTTGGAAGATGGGTCACTGCTCGCAAAATCTCATTCATGAGTAGCATCACTATGTCATGTCAATTCTTGATTTTTTTGAGATAATAGCTCTTGTTCTTAGTGGTCTTACTGTAGAACAGACATAATCCGATGCTCGCGTATACGGAAAGTTCATGAAAGGGAGAGCACTTTAGTAAAGAGCTCCTCTAGACGAATTGTATGAATATATTAGTTCAGTCGATTCTATGCTGCCTTAGAAAACCTGAAAAGACGACGCTTTTGACCTAACGCTTTCAATGAATCTCACTCCGGCGTTCGTTATCTACGTTTCTTCCAAATATTTTGCAAATTTCAAATGGCCACCACAATATGCTGCCCTAAATTTCGAAGTGAAAACTGTAGAACACATTATTCAAAAACTTAGAAGATTTAATTATTGTTTCCATTAAGTTCGCTGTTTGTGCTTGGTGTTCTAGAGGATACTCTTTGCTGAATCTGTCAGTGATAGCATATGTCACACTTCGATGAACCATCCACTGAGATATATCTCTTTAAATACTGAAATGATTATTCAATCACTCATAGCATGAGAGCTTTATGAAAATGCCAGACTTCTTAATTAGAGCGTTCCACAGGAAGTTAGGCCTTATACTGTTGATTATAGTTAAGAACATCATTGCTCATCGAAGGACTCAAATCCATAACCATGCATTGTTCGTTGGACTTTATTGTTTAATAGGTAGGTTCATACTGTTGCTAAGGTCTCCATCAAAATCCGTGGAGAATTTAGTAGACTGACTTCCTGAGGAAAACATTGATATTGAAAATTAATTCGTGTCCAAAAATACTAATAGTTAAAATGGTGTTGCAAAATTACAGAATCATGGAGAACAGGTAAAGGCCCACAGCCGAATAGCTCTTGAAGGTCTCTGAAGCCCACAATTATGATATTACAATTTGCCTCCATTATCCGGAAATAACAGTCGATATTCAAGCCAAAATCTACGAAGAAAGCCCAGGGGGGATCAACTCAACGCCAAAGTGTTTACGCCGGCGCTGGCATTGGGATTGGAGCTATTATAATGATTAACTGAAATTTTATTCCAAATTTCGAGTTCCACTTTTTTGAGACTCGATTGGCTCTTGATTCTTCAAATAAAGTTTCATTTTTTTTGTTTGGGAATCTAGGGCTCCGATACCGAAATACGCATAGACAATAAGATAAATCATGAATGGCTTCCAGATTGATCTCCAAGCCATCCAGTCGATTGTAAGATCTAGATTCTACACATAAATTAATAATTATTATAAATCATAGTGCATTTACCATTTCAAGTTATTGTCCCGCCTATCATAAGATACACATATGTGGATGTTGATTGGACTAAGGACATGTGGCTCTCGTCTCCAGTATAACTTGATAAACCTACTGCAGAACCTAGATAAGGAGCGCTTGTTCATTTATTATTAGCGGAGTGGAGGAGCAAACCGATGGGATTCTAAGAGTCATATCTGCTAAGAATTGGGCAATCTATTGTGGCTCCCGCGAGATATCCGGACTTGGTATGTACACTGGGGCAGTCGTTCGCATCTGGACCCTGGAAAATGCTGCCACCAATCGTCCTGTACATGGAACCACATATGTATATTGTACAGTGACTGCAAGTTCTCCAGCCAAGAGCATCAGTCCGAACTTTGGATTTCTGCGTACTCCCCAAGAAAGGATTGGAAACTAAAAGGAGGCTAACAGAGCAGTTCTCAAGAACCCTTAGGAGAAACTTGATCTATATTTTCGAGCGTGGTCAAAGGTACGACAAAAAAGACTGCATTGGCCACAGTTTTATTAAGGTCCGATAATCAAGCCGTTTTGGGTTCATCAATCTGCATGTGCCATATACACCACTGTAATCCGTTGTAAAAGAGCCACCGCACTCAATTATTTGCAAAATATTCAGCGGAATGGCCCTGATCTTAAGTTCTAGTGACTATAAATTATGGCATTGGTGTCTCAAAAATTCTTTTAATATCGTGCATATTCGATAAAGATGCCCAACATACTTCAGAAATTTGGTAACTATCTTGTTACGAACAACTCTGATGAAGGCGACCTTCCAGTTGAGTTTAGCGACAAAACAATAGACGTTACAAGAACGACTCCGAAACAAAGAAATTCTAGATGGCAAAAGATCTTTGCCTTTATCTACGTTTTTGATTGGTATCCATCACATTACTCCAAATTTGAGAGATGGCATGTCTTCAAGGTTGATATAGCTGTGACTCTATTCTGTTCGCTAAGTTTCTTCACCAAATACTTGGATCAAATGAATGTAACCAATGCCTACGTTACAGGTATGAAAGAAGATCTGAGTTTGAATGGTAATCAACTTAACTACTTCAGTACTTTTTACAATATTGGTTATTGTATAGGTCAAGTTCCAGCTATGTTCTTTATCACGAAAAAAGGTTGGGCTCGTTGGTTATTGATTGTTTGCGAAGCTATCTGGGGTATTTGCACTTTTGCTAATGCTGCTGCACACTCTGCTCAACATATCTATGTTATTAGATTCTTTGTTGGTTTATCGGAAGCAGCCTCGTTTCCAGGTCAGTACTATATTATTTCAAGTTGGTACACTCCTGAGGAATTATCAAGAAGGGCCGGTCTTTATAATTTCTTTTCTGGAGTGGGAACTATGGTTTCTGGTTATATTCAGACAGGTGCACATAAGTCTCTGAACGGTAGGGGTGGACTGGAAGGTTGGCGTTGGCAGTTCATTATTGATGGTGTTATCACTGCCGTTGTTTGTCTATTTGGCATAGCCGTGTTCCCTGGTACTCCGAATCATATTGAAAAACATACAATCCTCAGTCATGATGATTTGGTCTTAGCAAGAAGAAGATTGAAGGAACATAGAGTTGTTCAATCGAAGTCATGGGATAGACAGACCATCAAGAAAATTGTTTTCTCATGGGAATTTATTCTCTTACCTTTCTTGTGGATTGTTCATCATCAAATTGGTTATGCTTCTGCCTTCTCTCTCTACTTAAAATCTGAAGGCTACAGCGTTGCTGGTAGAAACAACATTCCGACTGTTGCTAGTGCGATCGGTGCAGTCTCGATGTTGTTGGTGCCAACATTATGTGATGTCTATGGAAGATTGAATGTTACAATCCTAGTGTTTGTGATTACATACTTCTATAACATTGTTTTAATTGTTTGGAATGTTTCTAAAGGTTTGAAGTTTACAGCTTTCTTCCTTTCCACTGTGTGGTATGGATTAGCACCTTCTTGGTACTCTTGGGCTGCTATTATTTGTAAAGATAGCGCTGAGAAAAAAGGTTTAATTCTTGCATTGATGAATTCCTATTCTTACGCAACACAGGCGTGGACAATACCTCTACAGTGGAATACCAAATATTCCCCACGTTTTCAACTTGGCTGGTCAATCAATATCGGATTTGTCTTTATTGGACAGCTATTGTTCACTGCAGTATTCATACTAGCTAAGAAACAACACAAGAGCGATCTCATTTTCGATGACGACGTCAAATCGAGCGCTTCAGATGATTCAATTGAAGATGGAGTCCACAGTGTAAAAGAAACTGTTTTGAGTGAGAAGAAGTAGAGCAAATATCTTGTTGTGAATGACCAGTATAAACTTCGAAGGAAACATCCCATGTAGAAAAAAGTAAACCTTTATTATAGGAAAGATCCACATTGAAATCAGTTATTATTTCTACCAATAATTGCATACTCGAGTCTCTCCTCAAGATCTCAACGAGCATATAATTTCCAAATAGCCTAAATAGGCCATTTCATTCTTTCCCCGAGTTTTGGAGACTGGATCTGGCTGCTAACCCAATGTATCGAGTATGTGAAACATAGACTCAATAAAACACCGTGGATCACCAAGATTCGGATCAACTGAATCTCTTAAGAGCGATAAAGAGCAATAATTTTTTTTTGATGATTTCAATCATTTGTTCGATTCTGTATCAGAGCATCTGAGAATGGACTCGCATGAGTTGGATCAAGTTTCCAAAACAGTAGGCCTCGAAGGAAGAAAAAAGGCATATGAGTCGAAGCATGTATATTTCTTCTTTACATTTAAAGCTAGAGAGCTTGAGATTCTTGAAAAGTTGTTCCTTACATTCGCTGACCCATGAACTCGTAGCCTCATTGTCTGAGATGGATATCCTATCATATTGATTATCTCAATTAATTTATTGAGTTTTCTATTTTCTTACTACTCAACAGATCTTGCACCGTTTTCGCTATCTCAGATAGCGTTTGTGGTTCTGTTTTCACTCAAATGTGAAGCATCAACGTAGCCACTTGACAGTTCTTCAATATTACGAACACCCAACAGTCTTAGGTTCAATTCAATTTCATCACGAAGTATCTCAATGGCTCTTTCAACACCAGCTTCGCCGTAAGTCTGTAAAGCATATAACATAGGTCTACCCAAACCAACAGCTTTCGCACCCAAAGCCAATGCTTTCACGATATCAGATCCTCTGCTAACACCACCATCAACAAATACTTCAATCTTGTCTTGTAATCCCTTAGCTTTCAACTCTCGTATAACTTCTGAAAGCACTTCAACTCCTGATCTCGCAGTATCCAATTGTCTACCACCGTGATTGGATAAAATAATACCATGGAATCCATATTCTGCCGCTTTAACCGCATCTTCTTTCGTTTGGACACCTTTCAGGACGCATTTTAAGGATGTGATATCCTTGTAATGTTTAACTTCTTCCCAATTCAAAGAACTTGCAATGGCATCGTGAGCTTTGATAAACGAGCTGCTTCCTGAAGTTCTTTGATGTGTTTCCCGACGTCCTAATTGTGCCATGTCTACTGTGAAACATAGAGCTTTTATGCGGCCAACAGCTTCAGCTTCCTTGATGGCATTCAAAGTGGTTTTTCTGTCAGTGCCAACATAGATTTGTAGCCATTGATCATGCTGACCTTCGTTACTCAAGCCTGTAATACCTAATGAAGTCTGGAAGGGTAACATATAGATACCACCAGCTCTATTGCTAGCACGTACCAATGGTTTTTCAGCATCAATGTTATTATCCATAGCACACCCGGCGAATGCAGTGATGTAGAACGGATAAGCGCTTTCGGAGCCTAGTAGTTTGGTCTTTAACGAGACTTCAGTGACATCGTTCAAAATACGAGGACGAAAGTAGATTCTTTTCCAGGCATTAGCATTCTCACGTAATGTGATTTCATCAGCTGCACCTGTACGATAATACGACCATGTTTGTTTGGATAATGTTTTTTCAGCCACTGGTGTAAAATCGTTCAAATTATAAATCTCAGCCACTTTAGGTCTGATAAAAGGTTCATTTGTGAGGTAATCGATCAATTCTTTTCTTAAAAAGTCTGGTATTGTGCTCAACTGATATACCTTGTTGTCGATGATAATACTATCAGTCTCCTTGATTGACATGGTTTAACTTCTCTCCTGAAGTTCTGTTGGACTTGAGGATCCCCGGCCTTCAGTATTATAACAGTTAACTATAGAACATGCATTTCGCTTACTGCGGCTTACCTTTCAGAGGACGAGGATCGTATATATAAGAAATTCGGCTATACTACCTGATACATCCATCGGTTTCCTAAAAGCGTAGTTTTGGCGCCAAAAGTCCAATTTTTTTCTGACCATCGAGTTATGCCAATCACGAGTCTCGGAATACCGATCTTATGTCGGAGCCATCCTTCCTGTGAGAAAGAACCCGATCAACAAGATCAACCGATCATTGAAAGGCATCAAGGCTTCAACTCCATCATCTGTGTCTGAATCTCAGAGATCCCGGATTGATTTAATTGAATTGTCTTATCAGGATACATGATCTAAGATGTTCCGTCTGATGGGCAGAGATACTCTCCTGCTGGTTTGTAGTAGAACCAAGAGACAATAGACACCATGATCCAAAGAACCAAACATTCTACGCTGCACAATGCACCCAATACCACGTAGCGTTCATAGACACCATATAAAAAGACTAGGGCCGTGCAATCACGAATGCAAGCCTCCAATTGTGACATCTTTATCTACTGAATCCACTTCTGTGATCTCTCCCTTTCTGGAGGTTCTTTGGTAGAGCATATTTAAATCATAAGAAGAAATAAAACTAAACACGGAAGGTTCCATTTCTATTGAGAGAGATGTCGTATATCAATTGATATGGTGAATTCACAGAAAGCGAAGAGAGAACACACTTATCGTTATACCCCGATTGAGAGAAGCAATTTCTTAGAATGTATTTTTTTCTTACCAAGATATACAAAGGGAGGTGAAATCTGAGATGAAGTAAAGAGATGATGAGCTGATCTTCAGAAAGGAGGGCATGAGAGCAGTTGAGAGGGTAAAGGCAATATCTGGACACTAGGGATCTTCCTGTTCAAGGTGTAATATTTTCCAACATGTCACTTCACGATGAAATCTAAACTTAGAGGGAACATCACTCACTCTACGCAATATGCGTTATCATCTTCCTCAAGTCCGCTGTCCTCTTTTCTTAAATCAGCGAACACCTTACTGACAAATTCCCATTTCTCATCGCCCATACATACAACCAGCGACCGTTGATGGAATACAACAAAGTACTCGCTCACGGGACTACAAGTGACGTTGTTGAATGACCTGAAATTTTGAAATTTATTATCGTTTGTGAGTCTTTTGCACTCTTTGAGGTGGAGCCCATGTGACACGTTGATCTTTAATTGACTGCTCTTCAGTCTCTAAACGGCATCGGCTTAAGACAAGGGCCAAGTCACAACTTCAATCAGACAAAGCCTATCCGACAAAGCCCATCCGACAATTATGGCACTTTCTGATTCATAAGATGAGGCTAGAGCTCGTAAAATGCTTCTTGTTGCCAGACTCTCAATTAATAGGAAGCAACTCTCTTCTAATTCCTTGGTTAATATCGACAATTGATAAGATGATCTGACTTCGCTGAATATCTAGACACCTGGAGCGCAGTAAGCAGAGGTGAAACTGACAAGGATTGCACATACATGAGAAGAACGAGGGCCAAGATGGGGAAATGGTCTACTAAGCGGTGAAGAACTTAGAAGCTCAGCGAAGTTGTTACTTGAGAGAAAAGAATGCGATTCATATTGATACATTAGCAGACCTTTAAGATTTCAATCTCATAATAGAGTGCACTACCAGATTCTGCTTTCGAACTCACAGCACATTAGTGCATTCTTCTACGGTTCTCACCATTTCATAGTGCGCTCCGCTGCATTCCTATATTTACCCAGCTCCATCCTCCCTGCCTCCATAAACTGCATAGGCTACTGAGCAAAGTCTCCGGGCAAAGAAACCATCAGTAGCTCGTCCGGTACTGTTTGAAGGATGAAATATTGTGGAAATCGAAGACCTATCTTCCAGCGCTAACTATGCCTGTGGGCCTCTGATGCAATCTGTTCTATGGCTATTATTATATATGCAAGAATGAGTTTTCAGAATTAGCATTGATATGCGTTATACAACTGTAAAATGCAGCCACCAGAAACTTTATCATGACTCTCAGAACCTGGTGTCGTACTCAACGCGTTGTTCACCAAATAATGGATAAAGGATACTGGAATCTGGAAATAGCAAATGTTCAATGCTTCCAACTTCCAACCCCATTGGAATTTAAAGTCTATAAAAGAGTCAACACTCCCCGAATGACTGGGATGGATGATGATTACCGCGACCTGCCTCCGGAAGCCACTACATGACACATACAATTCTATTGTATTATATTAGGACATACTTAGCCGAAATTCAGCTTACAGCTCTCCAATCCGGGATCCTGACTTGAAACTCAAGATTTAGAAGCCATAGTCTTGCTTCCCAACTCCAATTTCGCCACAAGTCTACTAGCTAAGATAAAGCTACAGATTAGGCTTCGTATCAGTTTATTACCAGTTTGCGCACGTCCGCGGAAAATGCCAGTGCTCCTAATCAGAACATAAAAGTGGCCAACTTTTCCTTTGAAGGTTCCCCCTTCCATGAAATCACAGCAGACAAAGCGAAGAAACATACAATGTCCGAAGAATTCAACAAAAAGGTGAGCATTGCGTTTGAATATTGGTGATTCTGGGACCCAATTGAGTGAAAAAATGTTCCGATAGCTCTAAATTGACTCCATGATCCCCCCCCTCTCGCCTCGATGTACTAACGGTTGCATGAAAGGCCTCTCAAGTGAACGAACTAGTCACTAAGCCATCTGACGATGAACTGTTGAAGCTGTACGGTTTGTTCAAGCAAGCCACTGTTGGTGATGTTAATACCACTAGACCAGGTATCTTTGCCCTGAAAGACCGTTACAAGTGGGATGCTTGGAAGGCAAACGAAGGCTTGTCTAAGGAAGAGGCTGAGAAACTTTACATCGCATTGGTTGATGAATTGATTGCTAAGTACGGTCTTAAATGATTAAATGACCTTTTATTGGTACTTTTTTTTTATCTTGACGTGTTGCAATGATGGAATGAGAATAGCTTACATTTATGTTTTATCGAAATGTAGTTGTTTTTGCTCCTCTCGACATATGATATATGAGACGTGTCTGATGAATCTCAAGATGTATGCATTGACTATATAACTCCAATATAGCATGTCTATCTGTGCATCACAAGTTGTTCACCCCATCATTTAAAGTCATTTCGTAATTCTGGCGAAATCCCTTTGAAAATGGCGAAAGTTCATGCCAAAAATCTCCTCGTTCCGAAACCGAAGGAACGACATGAGCGATGAGCGGCCGAGCTTCGTAAACCCAACTATTTATCCCACTTAGAATCACTCAAAGGATGTCCATTCAGGTATTCCGTACCGTAAAAGAGCTCCGTGAATGGAAGAACACTCTTCCAAAGACGTCAAAATTGGGATTTGTTCCAACAATGGGTGCGCTACATGCGGGTCACATCTCATTGGTGTCAGCATCTCTGAAAGAAAACGAGCACACCGTTGTCTCTATTTTTGTGAATCCTTCACAGTTTGCCCCACATGAGGATCTGGACTCATATCCGCGTACTTTTGACGCTGATTATGCGAAATTAGATGAAGTTTCGATCGATGGTAATGGCGTTGATGCCATTTTTGCACCAACCGTTAATGAGATGTATCCTTCTGGTATAACTTTACAAGTTGAGGATCAAAAAGGTACTTTTGTATCAGTTTTAGGTGTCAGCGAACAGTTAGAGG
Source organism: Williopsis mrakii (assembly GCA_003706445.3). Lineage (NCBI taxonomy): Eukaryota > Fungi > Ascomycota > Saccharomycetes > Phaffomycetales > Wickerhamomycetaceae > Williopsis > Williopsis mrakii. Next base: position 17,148 of record PPLH03000037.1, read on the forward strand.
GAAAAACTAGACCAAATTTTTTTAGAGGGGTGGCTACTGTTGTTACAAAATTGTTCAATGCTGTGGGACCAGATAGGGCATATTTTGGTCAGAAGGATATCCAACAGACGATTGTCTTAAAGAGAATGGTCAAGGATCTCCTCATTCCTGTGGATATTATGGTACTACCTATAGTCAGAGAGGAACGTGGCCTTGCCATGAGCTCTAGAAACAGCTATTTGAGCGAAGAGTTGAGAGAGAAAAGCAATTTGATCTTCAAGGCTTTGTCCGAAGGACAGGAACACTATTTAAAGGGAGGCGAGAGACAAGAGATCATCGATGCAGTGTTGGCAGTTCTAAAAGATGATGCTTTTGAAGTTGATTATGTTTCAGTAGCTCATCCTACTGAACTCAAAGAGTTGGAAGTCATTGACCGTTCCTCGGGTGCCATACTCAGCATCGCAGTTTACGTCACGGAGAATGACAGAAAAACTAGACTTATAGATAATGTTATTCTTTAAATGCAATGTATATATTTCTTAGATCATTTTTTTCTCTTCTTTCTTTTACTATAGACCTTCAGCGAGATCTCCCCATGCAGTTGTCTCTGGATGGCGGTATTCCCGTGAGATCCTTATGAATCACTTGACCAACTCTAAAATATTTATCATCAAACCATTCGATCCATCCATGTAATCTTCTTTTTTCATCGCTCTTGATATCTCTAATATCATGTGTCAAATGATTGAGACAATTTGTCGCAAATGCTCTAGCGCAGTCCTTTCCAGCAAACGAGTGATAGCTTCCACCAGGTCCATAAGTTCCTGGGTTACTCGAGACGTCCCAAATGGTACCATTTATGGCGATATAGATCGGTTTAGAGTCATCTGTTCCGTTGAATAGTGGAAGTTGATCATCTGTTAACCAAACGGTTGATCCCAGGAGTCTGTAGTGCCAGAAGTGAGGTTGTATATATTTACCATTGTATTTGTATGTAAACGTGCCTGTGAACCACCATGAAACCATCACGTTGAGCAGTACGATTCCAAGAACTATCCGTAGAATGTCCAATATTGAGAACATGACCTTAGTGTCATTGTTTTGCTCTTGTTGGACGTCGGCTGTTTCTCCAACTGGCGGCTTCCGTTGTCTGAGTGATGACATTGTCTATGAGGGTATTGGTATAGAAACCTGTCCCATCGCCATCATCATCACCATATTACTGGTATCGAACACTTCCATCAACAGGTTGGGCGGTCCGGTATCAACTACGGTTTTGAGCCCTTACATAGAAACCCTCGGAGCCCCCTCATGTCATGTGACATTAACTTGCTTATCCTCCGAAAGTTGTCATCGTCAGAGAGGGCGTGAGAATTCACCATTTACAGTTGAATGTTGAATGCTACTATACATCGTAAAGAATCAAGATTATCGTTAGTACCACAACACATCCAATGAATTACTGAAAGCGGTAGTCGTAAAGGGAGGATTAATATGGTAGAAAAAAATAGGACGAAAACCGGAAGAGAACAGCAAGAGCCCTGCTACCGGAAGTCGAAATTCAGCTGCCCACTAATTTCTCCCCCTTCGGCTTTCTTGATATTCAGAGAAGAAAGTGAAAGAGAAATACAAAGGGAAAGAGAAATTTAGAGATACAGAGACGGACACGTACACATACACACAGAATAGAAGGACAGAAATGGGACTCTCAAACTACGAGCAGAAACCATTCGATCCTATCACAGTGAAGGCTAACGAGAAGAAGCGTACGTTATAGTTGTGTCCTACTTTCGAAACAGTCACTAACATTTCAACAGGCGTCGCATATTTCTATGATGGTATGTTCTTATGATACATTTTGTCGAAGTATGGTAAAATACTAACAGCTGACCGCAGCGGATGTCGGTAACTACGCTTATGGTGCAGGACACCCTATGAAACCTCACAGAATAAGAATGGCGCACTCTTTGATTATGAACTACGGACTCTATAAGAAGATGGAGATCTATAGAGCCAAACCTGCTACTAAGCAGGAGATGTGTCAATTCCACACCGACGAATACATCGATTTCTTGTCTCGTGTCACTCCTGATAACTTGGATATGTTCCAAAAGGAGAGTGTGAAGTTTAACGTTGGTGACGATTGTCCAGTGTTTGACGGTCTATATGAATTCTGTGGGATCAGTGGTGGTGGATCTATGGAAGGTGCTGCAAGATTGAACCGTGGTAAGTGTGATATTGCTATTAACTACGCCGGTGGGTTGCACCACGCGAAGAAGTCCGAAGCCTCTGGGTTTTGTTACTTGAATGATATTGTATTGGGTATAATTGAACTCTTGAGATATCATCCTCGTGTTCTCTATATCGATATCGATGTCCATCATGGTGATGGTGTCGAAGAGGCATTCTACACAACTGATCGTGTCATGACATGTTCGTTCCATAAATACGGTGAATTTTTCCCTGGTACCGGTGAATTACGTGATACTGGTGTCGGTAAAGGTAAGAATTACGCTGTGAATGTTCCATTGAGAGATGGTATCGATGATGGTACTTACAGGTCTATTTTTGAACCTCTGATCAGCAAGATCATGGAATGGTACCAACCATCTGCGATTGTGCTCCAATGTGGTGGTGATTCGTTGAGCGGTGATAGATTGGGTTGTTTCAACTTGTCCATGAGAGGCCATGCTAACTGTGTCAACTTCTGTAAATCCCTCGGCGTCCCGTTGATGGTGGTTGGTGGCGGTGGTTATACCATGAGAAATGTCGCTAGAACTTGGGCTTTCGAGACAGGTTTGTTGAACAGCGAGATTCTTAATGAGGATTTACCATTCAACGATTACTACGAGTACTATGGACCAGATTATAAGTTGGATGTCAGACCTTCGAATATGTATAATGCCAATAGTCCAGAATATTTGGATAAGATCTTGACACAGATCTTCTCAAACTTGGAGAGCACAAAGTTTGCACCAAGTGTGCAGATACAGGACGTTCCAAGAGATGCAGAGCTCTATGAAGACGAGGAGGAGGATTCAGCAGAGGCAATGGACACGAAAGGTGGGTCTCAATTTGCAAGAGACAACATAATAACGCCAAAGAATGAGTTCTATGATGAAGAGTAAAAGTCTCTAATAAGAAAAGCTTTTGTATATTATTCCAAAAAAAGATGTTTCATGTTTTTAAATCCTCGACTTCAACCTAGTTTTTGATGAATCTGACACTGTTACTACTCTCATTGACTGTCAATTGGAAGACATCACCTCTGGAATAGTGGCCAGCGGCATCAAAGTCGTATCTTGCCTTAATCACATCATCGGTTTCAATCTCAGCAGCCAAAATGCCTTCCTTACCAAGAAATGGACCAGCAATAACCTCGCCCATTGGATTAACGATAACAGACCCGCCATTGATAAGTGGCGCACCTGCGGTCCAGCCATATGGGGTTTGTTCATCAGGCACAGCGCCTTGATATTGAACAGCACTAACAACGAACTGACGACCTTCATAGGCAATATGTTGCATACTGGTTCTCCAGATCTCTCTCATATCCACAGTAGGAGCAACATAGACTTCAACACCCTTAGAATACAGAGCCTGTCTGTATAGCGGCATATAGTTCTCCCAACAGATACCTCCACCAACTTTACCAACATTGGTTTCGATAACTGGCATGGTGGAACCATCACCAGAACCCCACACTAGCCTCTCCGAGGCAGTCGGCATGAGCTTTCTGTGTTTAGCAATATAACCCTTTTCAGGGTCGATATAAGCCAATGTGCAATACATCGTTGTTCCTTCGTTTTCAATCACACCGATGGCCAGGGTAGCTTTGATACGACTGGCAAATCCTTCAAGAGCAGCAATTTCAGGACCATTTGGAACTTTGATGCTCTGTTTGAAGTACTGAAGGAATTCTTCACGTCCCTCTGGTAGTCTGTAACCCAGGTATGAGCCAAAAGTGGTACCTTTTGGATATCCACCAAGTGTGGCTTCTGGGATCACAACGAGGTCAACGTTTGCCTTGACCAGTTCATCCTCATAAGACAAAATCTTCTCAATGGTTTTTGCCGTACTTAATTCATAACCAATTTGAAGCGCTGCGACTGTTCTCTTCACCATTTTTGCTGGTGCTTGCCTAAAGAGTTCAGAAGGGTTCAGAGGGATTTGGGGAATGGTAAGTGAGAGAGAAGACGCATCGGGTTTAAGTACTGAAGTCGGGCTTCGGTGAGCGAGGAAAATGCCCGTTCAATTTCTGGCACGGATGATGCATAGAAGAGACGCGTACGTAAAACAGCATGAGTACTGGCGAATAATGAGAGCTCGCTCTGTTGAAAAACTTAATGGATGTTGAATTCAGAGTCTGACACATCGCTAATGAATACATATAATATATATCATTAATTTTTTCATGATCGTTGATCATCATGATTGATCAATGTTAAAAAATCCAAAAATAATGGATCCTATGAGATTCGAACTCATGCATCTTACGATACTCGATCTTGAGTCGAGCGCCTTAAACCGCTCGGCCAAAGATCCATTTTATATCAGTGAAGAGTTCAATCAAAGTGTGAAAACTTAATTTGAATCTGTCGCACTATGTCTTATCCATCACCTCGAGATCATTCTCAAACAGATCTGGTTCCATTCAATCTTTCACGAGACCAGCTCCACAAGAGAAAATTCTTACGCCTGTGTACTTCCGGTATAGCGTATGACTTAGTTATCTGCTACTTCGGTAATATTTAACAAGTGATTTGATTTTGCTCACTTTTCCATTGCCGTTAGGTGTGGAGAAAACGTTGTCAACTTAGCTTATGAGGAAGGTTTCTTTGGCGCCTGGTACCTGCTTAGACAAAGACCTTGTGAAAGCATCCCCTAGTTCAACCAGAAAGTTAGATCATATATCCATATCAGGAACTTTTCTCGTGACCTGGGACACCTCAGATGTCGTTACCTGACAGATAGCCGTCTTTACTTCAGCGTACATGGTGAGAGCTCCTATCCAATGACTTACGCCGAAGCCATCAGAGTTTGCTATACTCTTGCCGAATGAATTAGAACAATAAAATCGTTCTAGGAAAATGAGAAATTGTTCCCATGCCGTCAATGCATGACCAGTCTGAAGGATGATAGGGTCATTCCAACAAGAGCGCCAATAGATTCTTCAAGAATAGTTCGAACTTCGAAGAACAAAAGAGGCTTCAATACCGCTCTTCCATCGCTCCAATGATCTGATCTACTGAAACCTCTGGGGACGAAAACAGGCCCAACCTATATACAAATAACAAGACAACGATATTAGCCCTAATTGAAGTGAGAGAGTTGCTTTCTCCGCTGAATAACTCCTTCTGTTAACCTCTCACTTTGACAGTTAAGATATGGGGCTCAAGAAATTATTCATAATTATAAGCTAGTTGATCACTTCAGTGACTTCAGTATCTAAAGGGATATACGGTGGGATGCTCCTCCCTAAATAATCTATTACTCGCCACATTTGGAAAGCAGTGATCAAATTCTCCGAAATTCCTCATGTTATTATTGACGATATTAGTGGACCTTTCCCTCCTTCCCCTCGGTACTCCAGAATATCAGGGCATCGGGGTCTCAGAAAATTCTTGTACACATGACATTATTTTTGTTAACTAACAGCATTTTATGTTATCTCCCCTTAAATAGCATTCTATTTGGGAAGAGGGCCACTGGTTCAGGCATCTGGCTAATATTGTTTTGAATCGGCAAAGACCATGCATTGTTTAGTGTAATGGCCCAGTTGATTGCAAGAAAAATTTGAATATTTATTAATTGTAATGTAGAGAATTTATAGCGATTGATAACGATGAAGAGCGAAGGAAAGACGGAAAGAAAATATCAGATGGGGAAATAGGTCATTACCGTTTTGATCATTACAATGAGAAGATCGGACGTAAAATAGCTCCTACTGATCCAAAGGGAAAAAGAGATAAATGCATCTCTATTATAATTACAACGTGTTTTGAATGGCGATTTGCACCATCTACAACACTCCTAAAATAGAACTCTGGTTCAGAAAGAGCTTTCAAGTTCAAACAAATATTCCTGCAGGAGTGAGTCAGGAACGTAAGCGTGCTCAAAAGAATAGTGCAACATCAACTCTTCAGCATTGGGAAAGCTCCCATGTTCAATACATTCAACTTCTTTACAGTGTCTGTCAGACCAATCCTCACCGTTCCAGTTGTATAGTAACTGGTTCTGTGTATCAAATGCTTTCAGATCTCCTTGAATATACTTGACGTGGTTATGGCCATCTACTGTGTCAGTCATAATATGCTCTTCTAACATATGATCTCCTAAACTGCCTGGTGTCAAAAAGGAATGACCACAGTCAAAAGGACAGTCAAACTTGGTCGGCGATGGATGGGACATATTCTCACTAGTCCCTTCACCTGAGCTACCAGATCTATCAGCTAAGCTTCCAGATCCATTACTAGATCCAAGACTGACTTCCGCATCTGAGCTTGAGATCGTATCTCCTTTCTTTTTCTTTCTGTTCTCATGTGCCTTCAAGTGTCTCTGCAATTGTTGGTTTGTGATGAATCTTTTATCACATTCCGTACACCCTAGTGGTTTTGTATCAGCATGAGTCCACTTGTGTGACCGCAGGTGTGTTTCTCTAAAGAAAGATTTACCACAGATATCACATTGAAAAGGTCTTGTGTTGTCATGACTTCTCTTATGCTCTTCTAGTAAACAGGGTCTGGTATATGCCTTGTCACAGCCAGCATAATTACAGCTATACTTTTTAACTCTCTTTGGAACAACCATCTGGAGACTCACTTTTGCTTGATGGCCAAGTCAACCGAGCGTTGAAACTCTTGAATTATTGTTGCTAGCATCAGTAGATGATAATAGGTTGTTGTTTTGCAACAGTCTCGGAGGCGGTGAAATGTGACGTCAGTGTTAGTATTACATAATCAGCTTTTATTCTACACTTTTAAAACAATTAAAGTTTCCGAAGATAGCTTCTATGGCCAAGTTGGTAAGGCGCTACACTAGTAATGTAGCGATCCTCAGTTCGACTCTGAGTGGAAGCACTTCTTTTTTATATTTTTGGCCGGGCCCGTCACGAAAATATCACCGCGACGTGGTGTAATTATATTATGTAACGTGTGCGCAGCTCAGTGCCTGAGCCCAGTTTTCAATACAACTCTTTGCAGATAAAAGCAGTATCGCGGTATATGGGAAACTTCTTTCATAATTTTGCTGTTGTTATGTGAAGTATATGAATTGTTCGTTTAATTTTTTTTAGTTTAACTATTTATTGATATGGATCATATATAGTACGTCTTGCGCGGTCGTTTTACGATTTGTTGGCCCTTCCCGACTTTGCGCGGCTTCGAGCTCATCGCCAGGAAGAAAATTTTTGTACTCAAAAGTAAACACGACAAGGCACATAATTTGAGGTTGGTACCTTTGCTTGTTTTACCCAATCCTTTTTATTCCTTCGGTCATCGCCATCTTGTTAGAGGAGAATCATATCTTGTCCACAGTCCACCTCCAAAAGAAACCTTCTCCTTCGAAACCATTTCTGCATTTCATTCACATATACAACCCATATATTCATACCATATCATGACCACAGCTGAGGCAGAGTTCGACATTGATTCGTTATTCACACCAGAGCTGACTCCTGGTGAATTCCTTCCGCAGTCGGTTTCGGATATGGACATTGACCAGGCCATCACTCAGGCGTTGGCTGAGATTGATCAGCATGGTCCGCTGAATGTTGGCCAATCACATGGCCAAATGATACAAGATATCTTCCCAAGGGAGGAATACACACAGTCTGTACCCTTGATCAAATCGGACTTACCACCGAATCTCGATTATGTGAAGCCATTATCACCGCAATCACTACGTTCGGATGATTCACAGACCAATTCACCAAGTTCTTCCACGATTTTGGCACAGGAGATATTGACGCAAGAGCATCAGCATATGAAATTGGAGATGAAGAAGTTAAAAGAGCATTATGATAGAAAATGTCGTGATCTGATTATGGCTATGGATGAGTTAAAGGAGAATGAAAGAAAGAGACTGGCACTGATGGAGGAGAACAGAGCGTTAAAGGATGCCCTTGTTGAGGTTACAATGAATATTTCATAATAATGGTTCATTATACCATAGTGATTGGCATGAAGGAGTTGCATAGATGGATTTGATATCATACGGAAGGAGCGGTATGGGTTTTGCATATGAAGAAGACAAGAAGACAAGAAGACGTTAGCATTTATCACAGGGAGTGGATCCCATAGCATTTAATTTAAAGCATTCATCACTTTGCGAAGTTGTATTGTACATAGGGATCAGGTGATTGGTAGTTGGGTATTCCCTGTGCATACCATGATCATAGCAGTTTGGAAGGTTCTCCGTATTGCACCATAAAAGACCCATGCGGAAGGCGTCCCCCTGCCCGTATATCCAAACTCATCTCAGCTCTACTCGAGCGAACTACAGATCAAATTCAAGGCACAAAGACAACTTGTATTATTTCAATGAAGAGTAAAACAATGTGCTTATTCCTTAGCCTTGATGGTCAAGTGACACTTACCACAGTATTGTCTGTCACCGTGGTTAGCCATGAAGACACCGGAACCACAGGTCTCAGCTGGACACTCTCTTCTGAGTCTCTCAACGTTACCGTCTTGGTCAACCTTGTAGTAAGTCAAAACAGCGAGTTTAACCTTTTTGTGCTTGTGTTTGATCTTCTTTGGAGTGGTGTAAACTTTTTTCTTTCTCTTCTTACCACCACCTCTCAATCTGAGGACCAAGTGCAAAGTAGACTCCTTTTGGATGTTGTAGTCAGACAAGGTTCTGCCATCCTCCAATTGCTTACCAGCAAAGATCAATCTTTGTTGGTCAGGAGGGATACCCTCTTTGTCCTGGATCTTGGACTTGACATTGTCAATAGTGTCAGAGGACTCAACCTCCAAGGTAATAGTCTTACCGGTAAGGGTTTTGACGAAAATTTGCATCTTGGCTTGTCTGCAAATGTGTAAAGTGCGTCTTTCTCACCAAGTTGATAGAGAAAAGAGGTATGAAATTGTTGATTGTGGGAAGCCAGTGAGAGGAAGCTTGAAAAAGTTGCGCGGCGCTGGCAGGTCGTCTGGTCTGGTCTGGGGACGCAACGAAGCTGGAAATTTTTTTCACAGTCACCAGAAATTACACCTGGACACCTCAAAAAAGCCCTAAGGAATTGTAGAACGATTTCGCGAAAAGTTTACCATTATTCATTACGTCAGAATTGTGTCAGAATTATATAATCCAATCTCTCTGTCTCACTTTCGCTTTGTATGTACATGGTTATACTTTTCCTACACGGGTTAGTTGTTTTGCGCCAGTGAGATCATCATTTCCGAGCGATTTGAACTTCTGTATACACAGCGGCTGGACAGCAGATTGAGTTATTGATATCAGCTAAGTAGCAAGATGGATCTGCTGCCACGGCCATCATCGATTCCATCTGACATTGGTGATCGCGTGTTAGCCAACAGAACCCTGGGGTACATCACAAATCAGGAAGCCACGTTCGAGGAACAGTACGATCAGGTGAGATATGGACTTCCTGTGGACAAGCAGCGCCAGAGTGGAAGATGTGAACAAACTGGTTGGTGCACCGCCCTGCTTAATTTCATCCTATGCCGCCGCGGTTGAACCGTTCGAATCATCACAAGTCCAAGTCACTCTCATCAGATTCCACAGCATTCTGCTTTAAGATCCTGGTATAGTTCTGTGCTTTTCTCTCAATAGCTCCTGTAAGCTGTTAGTACGACCCGTTTTTGCTGGCTAGAAATTGGGCAGTGGGACATACCTGTGTCTAAGAGGAACTTCTCCAAAGATTCAATTGTGAAATTATCAGTTTTCTCGTCATATTGCAGTTTGTCGAACCCAACAATTCTTGCAGATTCCACACCTGATAGATATACTATCACCACTGGTAACACTTTTATTCCGAGACGCGTCACCAAGAATGGCGCATTATCGACACTGATCCTGATGAACTTGGTTGATAAATGTTTCTGCGCAAGGATCTGAATATAGCTTATTAGTAAAAGGGGATATGATACAATAGAAGGGGGTGCAATACTCACTTCAAGTTTATCATCCATCTTCTTACACTTATCAAACTGATCGTGGAAAAAGTGCACCACAATGCGTCTGGTGTTTGTTGTAGTTTTCAGCACAGATTCTTCGGACAATAGAGTCTCTACCTGTCCATGTCCCTCCTGTATCTGCCTCTTCGATTGCTTCATTTGCTGACTCAGCTCCTGCATTCTCTGTTCTCTGTAGGATTGGAAGTCTGCGTCCAGTTCATCATCCAATTGGTCTAGCAGTTCATCGTCGTTGTCTGATTCAATGTTATGCCCGTGTTCCTTCTGGATGAGTTTTTCTTGGTAGGCATTGATGATGTTATTGAAACTCATTATGTCTTAGTATTAGTCCTTTTTGCAAATTAATAATAAATACCACTCTCTACGTTTCCAATGCCTAACGGAAGGATTATCAGCTTCTCGAGCGTACGCCAGGGCACAATCTGCTGTCTCTAACAAAATGGTGCCTAAGCCATTACATAACGCCTAATACCCCGTCTCCCGGAGTTTCACCAGCAGCACCACCGGAAAATCTTCCACCTGCCCCACCCAACTGGGTCACAAAAATCCGGTTGACTGTGACGGAGAGCAGAACAGAACAGAACAGAGCGCATCACCAGAGGAAAGGGAGAGGAAGAACACACACAATAGGCAGGGGGGGGCGCGTAAGAGGAATACGAGGAAAAAAAAGAAAATAAATTAGATGAATACAATTGTAGTTACGTAGTTCTTCTTTTATATCGCTATACCTTATAGCGAGAGAAAACAGCTCACACAAAGCACACAACACGGAACACCGTTCTCCCTTCTGAAAGCACGAAAATGGATTGCAGAGACCCGCGAAATAGTAAGCACATAGGCCGGGTAACTGCATTAACTACGGCCATCGGACCAAAGTAGCCTCTGGACGATGTGTCCGTATATAAGGAAGACCTCCTTCCACTGTCTGCTCTTCCAAGAACGAGTCTATCAGTTACACTTCTTCAACACAAAACTACTCCAACATGTCTCAACCACAGTACGTTTAGGCTTCTTTAAAGGCGTCAATTGGTTGGGGAGGCATTGGGCTTTTCACCAGGATGGTTGTGTCCCATGTGACGGTGGCATTGGTTGCTCTTTTACCCGTGGATCAAACGTTTTTAAGAGGGGGGGGGCGAGAGAGAGAAATAGAAAGGGCATATATATGTAACCTTTATGAGGTTTGTTGATGTTTTCCAATTGATATGATGGAACTGGATACAGAGGCAATAGAACGAAAAAGAAAAAAGACGACAGCCAAATGCTCCGCCTGATGCAGCTCGCCGAAACACTCAAGTCGCATACTAACATTCAATCTAGAGGTGATATTGGTCTTATCGGTTTGGCCGTTATGGGTCAGAACCTGATCCTCAATGCTGCTGACCACGGTTACACCGTTGTCGCTTACAACAGAACCGTTGCTAAGGTTGACCACTTCCTTGCCAATGAGGCCAAGGGTAAGTCCATCATTGGTGCCAGATCCATCCAGGAACTCGTGGACAACTTGAAAAGACCAAGAAGAATAATCTTGCTTGTCAAGGCTGGTGACGCCGTTGATGCTTTCATCAACCAATTGCTGCCATACTTAGAGAAAGACGACATCATCATCGACGGTGGTAACTCCCATTTCCCAGACTCCAACAGAAGATACGAGGAGTTGAAGCAAAAGGGTATCCGCTTCGTTGGTTCAGGTGTCTCTGGTGGTGAAGAAGGTGCCCGTTACGGGCCTTCTTTGATGCCAGGTGGTGCTGAGGAGGCATGGCCACACATCAAGGAGATTTTCCAATCTATCGCTGCTAAGTCTGAAGGTGAGCCATGTTGCGACTGGGTTGGTCCAGCTGGTGCCGGTCATTACGTCAAGATGGTTCACAACGGTATCGAGTACGGCGATATGCAACTGATCTCGGAGGCTTACTACATCATGAAGACCGTTGGTGGTTTGACCAACAAGGAGATTGGTGACGTTTTCGCCCAATGGAACAAAGGTGTCTTGGACTCTTTCTTGATTGAAATCACCAGAGATATCTTGTACTACAATGATGAGGATGGAACCCCATTGGTTGAGAAGATCTTGGACCAGGCCGGTCAGAAGGGTACCGGTAAGTGGACTGCCATGAACGCCCTGGATTTGGGTATCCCACTGACCCTTGTCGGTGAGGCTGTCTTTGCCAGATGTTTGTCCGCTGTCAAGTCTGAGCGTGTTAAGGCTTCTTCCATCTTGCCAGGTCCACAGATCCCAAAGGATGCCATCAAGGACAAGAAGCAATTCATTGACAACTTGGAACAGGCCCTTTACGCCTCCAAGATCATCTCTTACGCCCAAGGTTTCATGTTGATCAGAGAGGCTGCTAAGGAGTACGGCTGGGAGTTGAACTTCCCAGCCATCGCCTTGATGTGGAGAGGTGGTTGTATCATCAGATCCGTGTTCTTGGGTGAGATCACCAAGGCTTTCAAGGAGTCCCCAGACTTAGAGAATTTGTTGTTCCATCAATTCTTCACCGATGCCGTGGTGAAGGCCCAATCCGGCTGGAGAAAGACCGTCTCCTTGTGTGCTGAGTACGGTATTCCAGCTCCAGCTTTCACCACTGCTTTGTCCTTCTACGACGGCTACAGAACCGCCTACTTGCCAGCCAACTTGTTGCAAGCACAGAGAGATTACTTTGGTGCCCACACTTTCAAGGTGTTGCCAGAGAAGGCTAACGACCACTTGAAGGTTGGTGAGTCTATCCACATCAACTGGACCGGTAAAGGTGGTAACGTTTCTGCTACTACTTACGACGCTTAAGTTTCTGGTTAAATTTTGATATTGTTATGACTGTTTTTTTTTGTGTGCGATGTTGTAGTTGTAACTTGGTTTACTGTTTACTGTATTCTTTTTGCTCTTCTATCTGTAGTTATTTGAGTCGTCAATTGGCCGTTATCTAAGATAATTGTCCTAGGTATTCTTTCATTGCTGATATTCTCATCTGTCTTTCCAGGTACGGACAAAAAACGAAACACACCCGGCTAACTTCAACAAACAACAACAAACAACAAACAACAAACAACAAACAACAAACAAAAAGACAAGCACAGAGAGTCAACTAAAAATAATGAGTTCAATCTACGAATTGGACCCCAGGATTAGAAAGTTGTTATCGCTGGATAACTTTCTAGTAAGTCATGTTGGTACGTTCTGCGTGGAACACACTAACAACCGCTAAATAGGACAACCTAAGTGTCTACGAGTTCATCGAGGAGTTGAGTAAAGACCACTCAATGGGAAAGAAAGAGGTCAGTTCATTAAAACGTGCGTTACCTGTTATATCCTAGTTCTGCAAATATTAACAACTGTATAGACCTTGATCCAAAGCCATTCATCAGAACATTTGAGTCAACATTGAGAGAACTCAATAAGGTATCGACTGAAGCTGCTGTCCGTCAAGAGGCTCTTGAGAAAGAAGTTTCCAAATATGAACTGGACCATTCGAGAAATATCATATCGCTATTTACGAGAGCAGAATCTGTCCAGGCACAGTTCAAGCAACTAGATGATCGCATCACAAAAGCTTCACATACGCTGACACCCCTGACCGAGGAACTGCATCGTAAAGTCGGCACCAGGGAGAGAACTCAAGCTACAGTCTCGCTGATTCAGATATATAATTCGTTTTACCAGACAGGAAAGTCTAAGGAGCTGGATAAGTTGATGAATGGCGGGATAAAAGATAAGAGAACTTGTGCTGCGACAGTAGGACAGCTGTTATCGCTCTCACATAAACTCATATCTGACGATCTGGAGAGATCAGCTCAATGTCATGAATTGATTCAAAAATACTCAGAATCTATGGAGAATTGGCTCTTGGAGGAGTTCAGCGAACAGTACAAGGAGAACAATTTCACAGGGATGAAGGACATTGCAGATATACTGTGCGATTTTAATGAAGGTGTCGGCGTCATTAAGAATTTTGTAAATCAGCATACTTTCTTCCTGAATACCGACTCATTGGAGAATGCACCAGTGGATGAATACATCTGGGAAAAGTTGTCAGACCCAGCAAACCAAGAGTTGCTGCATCAGTCATTCTGTGATGACCTGTTTAAGGAGATTAAGAATGTCATCCATGATGAAACTGTCGTCATCTTAGAGGTGTTTAGGGATCCCATAACGGTATTAGAGCTGTTTGTGCAAAGGATTTATGCTCAACAGATTCAATCCAGGGTGGAATCTCTGTTAAAGAGTTCTTATTCGGTGAGCACATTGTCTTATTTGCGGACTCTTTTCTCTCTTTATGTCACTGCTGCGAACTTCACTAAGGATTTGAAGACTTTTTTTACATCAGCCCTATCCACTCATGAATCCAAAGCTGAAGAGCTCTTTGCAGTGATGGATCAGAGTTTTTCAGATTTGTTCACTCAATCATTAACCGATTCCAAGTATTTCGAACTGGAGAAGAAGACATTGGAATCCATCTTTTTTAATATTACTTCGATCTATGAGCACGAAAACGAGGGAAAGATCTCCTTCAAGCTGAAGGCTCGTGTGGGTCAACAATCACCTCAGGATTCGGCTCAAGAATCTGACTACGAGAATTTACAGAGACGTTCCCGAGTGGGGCAACTTCGAAACTTTATGCGTTCTCATTCTTTCAAGAGAAATTCTACACAATCTGAGAATAGCGAAGATGGGGAGTCTGCTCAGAACCTGTCTATGGAGCTTAGTATCTCCAAATCTGAAAAACTGTTAAAGTGCACTGTGGAGAGCTTATCGAGAATCATAGAGCTTACGCCAAATAAAGTCAGCGAGCATGCCCAAGAGATACTGGAGATCTTGTTGATCAACATTGGCAAATCCTACGTGGACTTAGGTCTGGAGGTTTCATTCACAGAGCTCTCACATCTTGACTATAGATCGGACTACTTGAGCTTAGCCTATTTGTCCAATGTTAAGATAGCATCACAGATTCTATTTTTGGTCTCATCGAGTATCAGAACTATCCTGCTACCATTGGCTAGTAATACACCACAGATTAGACAAAGGATCATAAGTCTCACGAATGGATATGTCATGGGTGTGGAACACAGAATTAATGTAATCTTGAATGATACATTATTGATCTCTCACCAGAAAATTACAAACTCGCTTTCCAAGCAGAAGAAAAAAGATTTCCAACCAAAAGTTGGTGAACTCATAGACGCCGATACACCAGCTTGCGAGTCTCTATGTCAATTCCTTTCTGATTTCCACGTACAAGTTGATAAACACCTTGACGGTGAGAACTTGGAAACGCTGCTGATTGAAGTCGGTATGTTCACTTTCAATCAGCTCTTTGAGCATTATAAGAACTTCCAGATCAGCTCGACAGGTGGTATTGTGGCTACGAAGGATATCATATCTTATCAGACCATCATTGACACTTGGAGAATACCTCAGCTCTCTCAGAAATTCCAATTGTTAAGGGAAATTGCCAATCTGTTCACAGTGCAGCCAGAGCTTTTGAACTCATTGACCAAAGAAGGACAATTGACGAGCGTCAAACCTTATATCTTGAGACAATTCATCTCAAAAAGGTCTGATTATAACACGAATACTAACTATTTTGATAGACTCAAGGGCATGATTTAAGTCGATGTTACGTATAAAAAAATCGATGTACATTCAGGGGTTGTTTTTTTAACTCTAGAAGGCACTGAAGTAGATTCCAAAAAGGAATAGAACACCGATGATAACATAGAAGCCATTGAAGAAGAGCCCAATGAAGTCCTTTTGTAGTTGAATCACCACTTTGCTCTGTTCTGCAATTGGTAACGCATACTTATCCCTTCTAAAAGAGTCAATTTTATGCATGAACTGGTTCCATAACTTTGGAAAGAGGAAGCGTATCACGAATATCACCAGGTTGGTGATAGCCGTAAAAATATATCCCGTTATAGTCCCATATGGAGCTGGTAAGTAACATATCTGTGTTTCATAGGTTTTTTTATCATCGTCCTGAGTATTCAGTGATAAGAGCTGGATAGCAGGGTATTCTATACCCATATTCATAGAGCACGATTTCACTGTGATCTCATCGGCAACGAAATCATGGCCATGTGAATGATACGGATGCTGAACGTGACAATAATCGTGATCATCTCCGCTGAATGCAATCTTTGGTCTTACTTTTGCTAAAACCTCTTGTGAGAGTTGATGGTCAATCACGGTTTGATATTGAAGACCCTTCATTATGGGGAAATCTTTCTTTGACTCTCTCAAGGGCCCACATTTCTGCTTATCTGGAAATCTGAAGAGCGGGACATGTGACATGAGGATCCTTGGAGGTTCGTTCTCATCGTACGCATCTAATGAGTCGAGGATTTCGCGCGGATGAGACATGACCGCTGGATTGTCAAAGTCTGATAATGAGATAGTATCCAATAGGACTATAGTGTGGTTCCCAATGTCATGAATGGAAGAAGTTGGTCCAAATACGGATTGGAATCTCATTAGGCTGGTAACGTTCACTGTCTCGCCGAATCCAATGTCATGATTCCCCGGAAGAGACATGATAGTCTTCTTATTGGCTCTCTTATAGTAGATGTTATTAAATCTCTTAAACTCTTCAAACCAATCGGCATCATCCCAATTTCTACCACCATCGAACAAATCACCAAGAAAGATTGTGGTATCTGGGTCGAGTATAGAATTCACATATGCCCAGTTGCGCTTGTGATAGTTATCAATCAGCTTCTGTGCGAACCAGTTGACCAATCGAGGTCTGTCTGGATAAGAGTAGGCATCCATGATTTGTGGATCTGCAAAGAGGGCAACTCTATGAGGATGGCCCTGTTTCCACGACTCCCAACTTGACCATTGACATTTCTGTAGTGTACGTCTCACTGTGGATCTCTCGTAGTAGTTTATCACTAGACACCATACCACCAGCGAGATGGATATTAGTCTCCAGTGAAACGTCAGCCTCCTTTGGGGTGTTGTCTTGCGTGGTTTGTATGGCATGCTGAGAGGTGATTCGTCGTCCGATTTATCCTTGTACCGTCCTCTGTAAGACAGGCTGTCCATCGTGGCCCCCTAGTCTCGTTCTTTATTGATTTAAGCCTCCTAAAAGTTGAAGTCTGGAAGACATATTTTTTGGGTGCGCCTTAACGGGACTTTCACCGAAAATCTGTACATAGACAAAGGTAAAATGATATTTTTTTTCCTTTCTCATGATACCAATAGCTAATGGTCTGCTCCTGTTAAATTCTACCTCTATCACATTGATGTTCCAATATTATGTATAGTGTTGTGCTGGCTATGGTCGCACATCATATATCTCAAGAGTCACGAGGATTAAGTTGTCAAATATTGAGTTCTTGGTGTCATTGGACAACGATATTTTATGGACCACCTTGAAAGTATTAAGGATGGATTCATGGAAATCCAACCTTCAAAGAATGAAGAAGAATTTGATAAGCTTATCGGTCTCTTTATTGAATCTTCCAGCTCCACAGAGTTCTTTCTCTTGCCGGAGCCGTTCAAAATCAACTGACCTGCACTTATCTGTTCTGAAAATTGATAAGACTTCTATATCATATATATCAGCACCGCTTGATAAACAGACTCCCAACTGGAATAAGCATCGCATTAAGTTATCGGGTATCTTTCTCTGATTGCGTTGAACATGAAAAGCCTAGGAATCTGAGATGCGGATAATGGTTTATGCACTGGCTTTCCTCCAGAAGTTGTAAAAAGACCTTAACACCTTAGATCAGTAGTTTCATAGGAGAAGACGTTTCAGATACGATTGTCATTTCTGACTGGCCTTCGGACCAGTTTGTTGTGTTCATCATCTCTCTGTGGTATTGATGTGCTGGGTTCAACAGCTGGTCAGCGCGAAGAATTGAATGGATACCACATGTTCTGATTTCCAATAGTTGACCTTCGCTAATTGGCAAACGAATTATGACTACATTGGACTCCAGAGAACAGCTCACAGGTGCTTAGACAAATGAATGGAATAACTTTCTGCACACCGGCTAACTATTATACGATGGGAAGTCTCAGTTCAGATGATATACCATAACGAAGGCTCAGCGCTCACGAGGAAGCCTGGATCCTGACCCAATGGACTTGTGCATTCAGCTTCTCAGAGTGAATGTTCTTGAACAGATAGAGAGCGGTAAGGTGTCGTTTCAGAACTCCAATTTTAACAACAGCGGCAGGCATTTGCACAGGCCATAACATCATTAATCTACAAGACAGCAATTAGTTCTACATCTAGATCCTTTCACAAGCTGACACTCTGAATGAACAGATATTATTATTCAACCTTCTGCTGCTTCACAGGTTCCAGTCTACCAATCAAGTAGTTATCCCTATACCATTTCAACTGGGCAATCGACTCCAGGATATCATCTCTTGCAGTATGCGAATTGATTTTCTTTGGACATTTTGATATCAACTCATTGTTATGGCGTCTCCCCAGCTCGTAAAAGCTCGAGACATCGATGATCCTGTAGTGCAAGTGGTCAAGCACCTTAGGCATCTCACGCATCATGAAAGCACGATCCATATGAATAGAATTACCAGCAAGAACAGCTGCTCCCTTCTTCGTCAATTTCTGAATGTATTCTAGTAGCTCCTTTTCCACTTTTTCGAGCGTATTGCTGGATTCAATCACCTTTTGTGTTAAGCCGGACTTGAAATCGTTAATATTCATATACATATAGGCAGCAGGAAAATACTTACCTTACCGTGTTGATTAATACACCATGGGTTCATGGCATCCATGACATCCTTATCACAATGTATCACACTCTCATAGCCTTCATCAACGATGTTCAAATCACCATCAGTGATAATACAACATATTTCGATGATGTGATCATTGAACACATCAAGACCTGTCATCTGGAACTCTTGTTAGCAAACTGTCTGGAAATTGATTGCTATAATACTTACTTCACAGTCAATCCATACAATAGGCTTATAGTCCTTGTCATCTTTATTCACTTGAAAATCGGTGTTGAAAGATGGTAGTTCTAATTGAGAGTTCCTTCTCTTGGACATCTTGATATAACGAATGGCGTAATCTCTTTGTAGCTTTGGAAGGGAAGTATGTGTACACGTTGGTCTGATATGTGCTAATGATGGAAAACTCCTTAGAAGAACTCTTCTAAGCATGAGATATTGCTCCAAATAGGTGCTGGTATTTCAAAATTTTGTCCTGGAACTAAAAAAATACTTGATAGGAAAAAAAACTTACGCGGTAAGTGAGCAGCTCCAAGGGAACTTCAACGTATCGTAAGAAGCGATAATAAAAAGAATACCGCAGAATAGCTCTAGGTATCATTTGAAAACATTCCAATTCTTCAAACATGGGCAAACTGTTCAGTAACGGGACAAAAGCGGACACTTTTTATTTCATCTACTGTTTGATCCACATCCCAATCACTGTCTTGATCGACTCAGCACTCGCCATCCCACATGAATACCAACCCGAGATCCAGAAGCGGATCATATCATTCCACATAACCCAGAACAAGGATTTCTTACTTCAGTTTCCCCCTATATGGCTGGTTCTCTTCGGCTGGATTGAGTTGTTGTTCCAATTACCATTATTCTTCTTAGCTGCTTATGCCCTTTACAGAAGTATGTTTCATTTTCCATGTTTATTTCCCATTTATCTACTAACAGCACAGGATACGCATTTATCTATCCGTACTTGTTCCTGTACGGTGTTGAGGCCTCAATGACCACACTCTGTTGTCTTTTGGCTATTTATTCGGAAGGATTGGACCGTGGTTTAACACAGGGGGAGCTATATAACTTGGTAGGTGTTTATTTGCCAACTTTCTTTATCCCTTTATATATGGCATTTGATACCTTTACGAGGGATTGGACTGCAAAAGACGTCAGGAAGCTGGATTAAACACTAAAACAGGATTTTTTATACTGGGTGATGAACGAAATAATGGACAACTGTGTAGATAGCTTATTGCAATACTGATTGTGCAAGACATAGAAATCCGAGACCATCAATTGCAATTTTTCATAAACCTTTATTCTAATTTCTTGATTAAAGCTACAAGTGCGCAGTACCCAACCCATGATCAATATCTAATCACATCACGTGCTGTATATATAACATTTATATATAATACCGTGCTCCTGCAAGGTGGTCAGCACGGGTTGCTGACTTTTCAAAAAACAAGGGCCGAGCAGGGAATTGAACCCTGGACCACTCACACCCAAAGCGAGTATCATACCACTAGACCACGCGGCCGGCTTGTTATGTTTCAAGTTCTCTAAAGTAAATTGACTATTGATAAGGTGAGTGCGAAGGTCAATTAGCCCAAATCCAGGTATTCAAGTACCTTACCGAAAGCTGAAGCTTCGAGGGTTCTCCTTTTAGGCTTTTCGCAAATTTCTTTAGTAACCATATGATATATCTAGGTGGAATTGAAGATTTTTGACTTTTATGTTTTGACTCGCAATGATATTTACATCATCTAAATGTGTCAAATGAAACTCCCCAACAACATCCAATAAAAGTTCACTGTAAAATGCAACGAAACATCACCACAAAGGCCGATAAACCGAAAAGAAGTATATATATACACAAGATGAAGAAGTAAATAGACGAAGCAGTCCATAGATAATCAAGCTCTCCTTTTCTAACAACATTTAAGGCGCACTCCACTGGAGAGCCTCATGGCGGTTAAAGACCTCATTGAAAATGGGTTCCATAACTGTGAGGCGGTAGAGTTGGTGTTTACTGAGAGGTCAGTTCATTTACGATATTTAACGAATTGGATACTTACAATCTTCCCAGACGAGTAATGAAGTTCCCCTCGAACAATAGAAGAGATTCAAATAAATTCACACAGGCCGTCAGATTGATGTCGTTGATGATTGCCAATCTCCAGAAGAGGCAGTTCAGTACCCGAAGGGATATGTACTACCAAGATGTCCAGCTATTTCAAAACCAAGGCAACGTGGATAAACTGGTTGAGATGTTCGTCAAAGCAATGGACATCACAGGCGATGAGATAGGAGCTGTGGCCTCACAGAAGGGGTTGATGATGGGTAATGTTCGTTATCAGTTACCTGATGGATCATTCCAGGACTGCTGTTGTGATCGAGTACCAGTATTGATTCCCAGATTCACACATGGGACCATTGTGACATTGTTGAACCCAGTTGATTACATCTTGATAGTGGAGAAAGAGGCTATTATGAGCGCATTGACGAATTCTAGTGAGAGAAGGCTACTCATATCAGGAAAGGGATTTGCAGATGTTCTCACGAGATCTTTTGTCCATCAATTGATGAGTAGTCACCCCGAAGTTCCAATCTTTGGCGTTGCAGATTTTGATCCGCATGGATTCATGATCTTGGAGAATTATAAAAACGGAAGTGGAAAGTATATTGAGAGTTGCCCACGGTTGCAATTGACCAGCGGATCCATCTGCGATTTTATTCACGGTTCGTCTATACTTGATATGACCAATTCTGATTTGAAGAAGTGCAGCAATGCGTTGAATAATTGGACCGATTTACAAGAAGATTGGAGAATAGAACTTCAAAGAATGATGTTTTTTGGTAAGAAGGCTGAGTTAGACGTTATGAATGATTCCAGTGTTGAAGTTGTTGGATACATCGATAACGTGTGTCAAAGGGCCTTGGCAAAGTACAAGAAACAACAGAGTTCTAATGCTGGTTTATCATTAAATTTAAACTAATGTTTTTGAATTTTTGGAATTCTTCTTACGCATCTGTCTCATTACGTCTCTCTTTCTTTTCCTAAATTCACTTGTCCATTCACCCCTCCTTTCCCAGAATTCTTTGTCCCATTCACTGAAATCGACATTCGTGTTAAGCTTATTCAACTGAGTTTGGGCAACAAGGAAGGGAGAATCGAAATGTGGGAAGAAAAGGCCCTTACTGTGGCTGACTTTCGGTGCGATGGATACGATTGTCTGTTCTGGATGTTCGATTTCCACATGAACTGGTTGCTTCGATTTGTCGATGTCTTCATCTGATACTTCGATAAGATTAAAAGCTGAACCTTGGTCCTCATTGAACAAGTTACGCAATGTCTCTGTGTTGGATACCGTGCCCTCTACCAACGCTGAATGGGTCTTCTTCACTTGCTCTTCCTGTTGGCCGAATGTTGGGATGAAACTTAGATCTTCACCTTGATCCATGGTCCCCTCATCGTCATCTTCATCATAATATACATTCTTTTGAATATCTTTACCAAACTCACCTTCTTTAACATATTCGATCTGTGAAACATCCACTGGGTTCAATCCGAAATCATCTTCATCAACTTCCAGGTCACTCTTGTTATATTCGTAGTCTGAACCACCGAACTCATCAACTTGTTCATTTATCTCCAAAGGCTTATCAAAATCAAAGTTCCCCAAGATGGATGCAAGAACTTTGTTATTCTTTTCCAGTTCTATTTCTTCCTCTTCTTCATCCCCGAATTCCTTAAGAAGTCTATCGTCATCCCTTTCATTCAGTTGCTGTATCGTCAGATGGTTATCACCTTGTTTGATCTTTAGCTGCGATACTCTCTCCACAATGTGATCATTTCCATCCTTCCACAGGTGGTTCTGGTATCTACACACTAAGTCTCTCAATTTTTTGTTCTTTTCGTAACCCCAAAGTTTCTTCTTATAACACTTCACAATCTTGATGGTACCGTTAAAATTCACTCTTAGAGTCGAATGCTTTAAATCCCTTCTAGGCGTCTTCCTTAGACGACCAGGTATGATCTGTTGTCTGTCCTGGTGGGTCTTTTGGATATTGGATAACTTCTTATAGAACTCCCATTCCGTCTTGATCATTCTAGCTTGTTTCTCCGTATTGGATCTCTGTGCGTCTCTTTCCCATCTTTGTTTGTAATTTGGCTTAGCTTCATCAATAACTAGGCTCGATCCCTTATACTTAAGACCATGAAGAGTTGACTTCAGTTTGGCAAAATCCTTATCGTTCAATTCCACATCTATGTAGCCAAATGCTAACTGTTTAACATCATTGAAGTGTAGTTCAAATTCTGACTTAAGCTCACCAAACCTTGAAATTCGGGCCTTCAAATCTTCCGGTGTAGCATACAGGTTTGTTGATATGTTTCCTATGAACAGCCTTTTGACTTTAGGATCGTCCATTATGTACAATAACTGAGCTTGGGGGATATAGTTCTCCGAAAACGATCATTCCTCTCTGTATGGAAGAGATGAAAAATTTCCGCGATGAGATGACATAAGCAGATTATATTCTCAGCCTTCGTTGAATTCCTAATTAGGAAAAATCTAGTGTTTAATGCACCATTGGAAAGCTCACCGTTAATTTCGCGAAAGTCGAAAAATGGGCAGCTAATTCAAGCAGAACAACAACATCAACGAAGAATAGGGAAGGACCTCCAAACAGAGCTTCAAACTATCTATCTGCTCAATTAAGGATGGGGGACGAAATATGTGATGCCTCCTTCTATGCTGCGGGTGGCATGACTGCCTTTACAGCACCAAAGGGGCTCGAGGTGCCAATGGACAATACCAATGAGGTTGTGACTGTCGATCTTGTAGATGATATACCAGATGACCCAGTTGATTTGACGACTTTCCTGACGAATGAAAATGCTGAACCGAAGTACTGGATTGCGATCGCTGCGGGGTATGCAAATAAGGGTCTTGTGGATGAATCTCGCCAGGTTATCACTGAAGGCCTTGAACGATTCAAAAGTCAAACGCACGCCGCTGTGTTCCACACGTTTATGGCTTGGTTATATATAAGGCAAGCCAGAGAAGCTAAGACTTCAAGTGATAGGGATGGTGCTCTGTTGATGGCTTCTGAGTGTACAAAATCTGCTAGTGGCTACAACACACCGATCCCGTTGAACGAATTGGCCAAGGCTGAGATCTTTTACCTAGAAGGAAAAGACTCAGATGCCTTGAGAACTGTGGATAACTTGTCTGGTCTAGGTGATTATGCCTATGCTCCGGTGTACAGCTCTCTTGTGAGAGGTAAAATCGCCTTCAAAAGAAAAAGGTTCAACGATAGTTTAAAGCATTTCCAAGCAGTGCTTGTTGAACAACCACTGATCAAGCCTGATCCAAGAATCGGCATTGGTCTCAGTTTCTGGGCTTTAAAAGATAAGAAATTGGCTGTCAAATCATGGGAGAGAGCCCTTCAAATCGATCCGGATAATGAAGTTGCTAAATTGCTCGTTACTTTGAGCAAGTTCGATACTTCTTTCAACTCTCTGAGCGATGATGAATTCACAAAGAATTACTTGGGTGCTCTGGAATCATTGAGTGGATTGTTGAAGATTGATGAAAAGAATCCAATTTCACTGTTGTTATTAGCAAGTTATAACTACTCCAAGGGTGAATATGACACAGTGGTCAGGATTGCTGAAAAGGTTTTGTCATCTACCTTCGACTCCACTGTGGCATGCTCTGATGCTCATTTCTGGTTGGGTAGAGTGAGCTTCGAGAAAAAGAACTATACGGACGCTCAGAGACATTTCAAAGAATCCACCGAGTTAAACCAATCAAATTTGTTATCCCAGTTGGGCCATGTTCAATCTTTGTACAAGAGAAGTGAAATCCAAGATGCAATTTTTACTACGGAGGCACTCGTAAAAAAGCATGAAAAAGTTGCTGAGTTCCAATATGTTCTGGGTATGCTTTATACTGCCAAGCTTGAAACGGATGTTCAACTCAAAGACTCAAAGAAAGAAGCCGATGATGAATCCAAGGCTAGGCATGCTCTTCAAGAGTACATTAAACTTGCTGAAAAGAACAATGATCCAGTTGTTGTGACTGCCTATTTGACACTTTCTAGATTTTCAGAAAACGAGGATAACTTAGAAGCTTTGAAATTTTTATCGAAGGCTGTGGAAAGCTTTACAAGGTATGGCGATTCTGCTCCCTCTGAACTCTTGAACAACATGGGCGTTTTTCACTTCATCCAGGGCAATCCTGAATCTGCACAGACTTTCTTCAAGAGTGCCATTGACACGAATGAATCAAAGGAGACTGGTATCACATTGACCTACAACCTTGCTAGATCTTTAGAAGGCTCAGATGAAGCAAGTGCTATCTTGAAGTATGATTCCATCTTAGATCAGACTCCAGGCTATGCATATGCCAAGATGAGACTCTTATTTTTAGAGTTGATCAAAGGTGGACGCGGAGAAGAATTGGATGCTAAGGTTGATGCGTTATTGGAGTCTGATGAATCGAACCTAGAGGTACGTGCCTTCTACAGTTGGTATTTGAAGAAGACTGGTAGAGGTTCGCATAACGGGTTGGAGAATACTCATAACAAGGAGACATTGACCAAATATGATTCTCGTGACACTTATGCTCTGATCTCGTTAGCTAACATGTACAGAACAATCGCCAGAGAGATGAAACCAAAGAACGACCAGGATCAACAAAAGAAGAAGACATCTTATCATAGAGCTGCACAACTGTTCCATAAGGCTCTGTCTACTGATCCTAAGAATGCTTTTGCGGCACAGGGTATCGCAATCATCTTTGCCGAAGAAAAGAAACAGGCGCAGGCATTGGAGATCTTTAGAAGAGTTAGAGATTCTGTTGATAACTACTCTGTTCATGTCAACTTGGGACACTGTTTATGTGAGTTGAACCAGCACTCTAAGGCAATTCAGGAATATCAAATCGCTTTGGGAAGATTCAGTGATGAGACTAAGGATTCAAGAACTCTGTCGTTGATTGGAAGAGCTTGGTTCTCCAGAGGTGGTTCTGAAAAGTCTCTTGAGAGTTTCTTCAAGTCTTTGGAGTTTTCACTTAAGGCTTTGGATGTTGCTGAGAAGAATGATACCAAGAAGTTGATACCATCGATGAAGTTCAACGTTGCCTTTGTCAAGTTCAACATTGCACAATTTGTTCTAAAGTTAGATATTTCAAAGAGAACCGTGGATGATATCAAGAAGGCCATCGATGGCTTGAATGACGCTATTGATGTGTTCAATGTTTTGGCTGATGATCCATCTCCACCTGTCCAGGCTGATATGCTGAGGCAAAGAGCCAGTATGGGTTCCAATACATTGAAGAATCAATTGGAAAGATCTTTGAAAGAACAAGAAGAATACGAGATTAAGTTCCAGTCTAAGATCGAGGAAGCTAAGCGTATCAGAGAAGCTGAAAAGGCCAAGGCTGAATTGGAGGAGAAGAAGAGGCAGGAAGAGCAAGCGAAAAAAGAGGCGCAGATGAAGGAGGAGTACGAGAGATTACAAGAGCAGGCCAAGCAATGGGAAGCTGATCGTGAACAGCTGCTCGTTGTTGATGATGAGGAGAAGAAGTCCAAAAAGAAGAAGAAGAAGAATGCCGTTTGGACAGATGAAGAAGCCAGCGGTGATGAAGGTGGCGAGAAGCCAAAGAAGAAGAAAGGCAAGAGATCCAAGAGAAAGCCTGAGGCTGATGGTGACGGCGACGGTGAAGATGAAGGTGAAAAGAAGACCCCGAAGAAGCGTAAGCTAACAAAAGTATCTGGCAAGGTCAAATCTGCCGAGATTGTTGAAGATAGTGATGAGGATATGGATGATTTTGATGAATCCAAGTTGGATGAAGATGACGCCCTTGAGAAGGCGGAAGCAAGGTTAGGTGATGGTGAAGCCAATACCGATGCCGGTAGTGAAGATAACGAAGATGAAGATTTGTTCTGATTGTGTTTATTAGATTAAAAATGAGAAAATGTACAGTACAATATGTCATATCATAATCATTTATTCTCGTTGTGCATCCACTTCTTTATCTGCTTATAACTCTCATGAGCGAGTTTGTACAAAATCTTCTCGAATTCATCCATGGAATAAAGAAAGCCAGTCTCTTGGTGTGTTCCTCTCAGGTTTTGAGCATAATTGTTAATCTCATCAGCTCTTTCCTTCAACATTTCCTGCGCTACTTCTGAGAGTTCATTATCCTCGTAAAGCATCGCCCATTTCTCAACAAGTGCATAGAAGTGTGGCGATATCGAATGTAAGTCTAAGGAGACAGGACTCGTCTTGATAGCATTGATCACTTTCTTATGGAGGGCGTCTGGCTGTAACAAGTTGACAAAGCCAACATCTGACGTCTCTGAAATCGCTGCAAGAGCAAGAAATTCTGCGATCCAGAAGGGCAGCTCTGTCTTCGTTCCCTCTTTAATATCAGCTCCTGGCGTTCCCTCTAGGTATCCCAAGTATGGCACAGTCACGTTAAACTTACATGGGATTCTCTGTGTTGCTGTTAGTATGTATGTTCTCTCCTGGTTTCCGTTTTTTTACTTACTTGTCCTTCACTGATGATCTCGTCGAGGTCATAATATGACATGGTCTATGGCTCCCTGTCGCTCCCTGTGATATCTCTGAGCTGTTGGTCGCTTTGACATCCACTAGTATATCGAAAAGTAAACAAAATGTCCAGATGTCAGACGCGTAAACATCAAAATTTTTTAGCGCCGCGTCGCGTCGCTCTTAACGGTTAACAAGCACCAAATCCCATCATAGGAAGATGACGCAAACTGACTTAAACCTGGAGGAGAAGGCATACTTGGACCTCTGCGAAAACATCATCAACAATGGCGAACACCGTCCAGATAGAACTGGAACAGGTACTTACTCTCTCTTTGCACCACCACAACTTCGCTTCTCCCTTAGAGATGACACTTTTCCTCTATTGACAACCAAGAAAGTTTTCACGAAGGGAATCATCCTCGAGCTCCTGTGGTTTGTCGCTGGGTCCACGGATGGCAAGAAACTGAGCGATCAAGGCGTCAGAATTTGGGAGGGTAACGGGTCTCGTGAATACTTGGACTCATTGGGCCTGACCCATAGAAGAGAAGGTGACTTGGGTCCCGTGTATGGATTCCAATGGAGACATTTCGGTGCTGAATACAAAGATTGTGATGCTGACTACACAGGCCAAGGTGTTGATCAACTGGCTGACGTTATCCATAAACTCAAGACTAACCCGTATGACAGAAGAATTATCATGAGTGCGTGGAATCCACCAGATTTCCCAAAGATGGCATTGCCACCATGTCATGTCTTCTCGCAGTTTTATGTGAACTTTCCAGAAGGTAAAAAGCCAGAGCTTAGCTGTCTCCTGTACCAGAGATCCTGTGATATGGGTCTCGGTGTCCCATTTAACATTGCCTCTTACGCCTTGTTGACAAAAATGATTGCCAAAGTGTGTGATATGGACTGTGGTGATTTAATCCATACTATGGGCGATGCACATGTGTATAAGGACCATGTTGATGCTCTAAAAGAACAGATCCAAAGACAGCCTTATGAGTTCCCAAAGTTGTCCATAAAGCGAGATATCACAGATATTGACGATTTCAGATATGAAGATTTCGAGATTAGGGGTTATGTCTCACATTCAAAGATAGCAATGAAGATGAGTGTTTAAGTGATGAATCGAATACGGCTTACAAGTAGGACTTAAATAACAATTCGTATACAAAACTCAAAACAACATGCTGTTACGTCTCCCACCCTTTTTCTTGGTAGTAATATCGGGATTATTCTTATAAGTCTTTGGAACACCCACAGAAGTCTCCTCAACCAGATCAAATACTGACAACTCATCATCACTTAGATCAAACTTTTTCTTACTTCTCTTCACTTTATCACCGTTGTCGAGTTTCTGCATCTTGTTCTGATTTAGACTGCCCAATGGTTTTCTTCTCTTTGTGATATTGACATTATCTTGTTCTGTCAGCGGCCTCTGTTTTGAAGGTGGTTCTGCAACAAACTTTTGAGATGCTTCGACGGCCACACTAGAAGAGTCTTTGATGATCATAGCAGATGATTCTTGCAAAAGCTTACTTTCGCATTCATCTGAATTTTGTGAAACATCCACAAGGAAGCTCTCTTTATTCTTTGATGATTTGTGTGTCAATCGTGCAGATTCATCTAACACATCAACAGATACTAATCCGTTGAGTTCCTTAGTCTCCGATGATAACTGTTCTATTAATGATACCGTATGATCAAGCACCGATGATGCTCGAGCAGCAGCCATGGACTTTCGTCTGAGGTTATCTTCAGCAACGGTCAGAGGCTTAACATAGTTCCCCTCTACCACTGCGTCAACAAGTTTTTCCGACTGTCTTCTCATCTTGGCTCTAAGAGATGGCTCTGCATAACTGACCTGTTTACCTCTTGTTCTCGAATTTCTGGTGCTCGGAACATCAGAAGAAGGCATTTCTTCATCAAGATTTGCTTTGGTCTTCTTCTTCGTCTTTGCATGCCTAATCATGCTAGAAGGCTGCTCCAACGGCTTATACTGATCAGAGCTCTCATCCGACGTATCTTGAGCTTGTTGCTTTCCCCTAGATTTGACAGACTCGTCAGCCAATCTCTGAATTTTTTGCTGCAGTTCGTTATTTGGCGCTTCTGCTTCCTCAGGTTCTGGGGAATCCTCATAAACGCTAAATTTACTCTTGCTCGAAGAGGCAACATTGCTTGGAGATGAGGTACTTAATTTGATTGGTGAGAGACTGATAGCATCATTCAACTCGTATGAACACTCCTGTTCTTCTCGAATGAGAGGAGCGGCGTCTTCCACTGGGATAGGGTTCTCAGATTTAACGAATGGGTTAGTCTCATCAAACTGGACATGAGCTACTATGTGGTCCCCTTCCGGCTCTGACTGGATCGCGAGTTGCGGTAAAGCATCTTGTAGTAAAGGTGGGGGGAAAGATTGTGGAGATCTAGGGATGTACATCGACTCTCTTCTCGCACTCTTACGTCTCCTCTCCTTCGATGAGGCCTTCTTTGGGCTCTTCAAATTATGAAACGACACTGTCTTCTCAGAATTGGAAGTGTCGTGCGAGACATTGGAGATGATATTCTCTATGTTCACCGGAGATGCACCCAATCCTTCATTATGCCTGATTGTAGAAAACATCTGGAACATTTCTTCAAACCTCTGGCTCACGCCTTCCTCAATCACACTCAACTTATCTTCAAACCATTTGCGCTTCTTATCCTCGTTTTTAGCATTCAGGGCTCTAAGTTCTATGTTCTGCTGGATCAAATCTGAGATCCGTGTCTCTAAATCAGCAATCTTGGTCATCAATACGGAGTTCTTTTTCGCTAAAGCTCTATTTTGCGTCAGGATCTTATGTTTCAACTGATCTGAAGAATTGCTCTGAGATGATTTGTTTCCTTTGGGACTTGTGATTCTTCCTACCGAGAAGGCCATTTGACATGTTCTTACCGCCCAGTGTCAGATCTCTAACTGTTTGTATCTCAGTGGGTCGATGGGAAGTGGAACAGCAGCAGAGTCAGTTCTTGTTGCCTTTATGGTATTTCTCTTGGATACAAGTGCCCGAAGAACTCTCAACAGCGCAGATAGGGCTCAGATTTGTGTACTGAGCTGTTTGTTTACCTCTGTTTGTTTACATTTTAAGCGCGTTTTTCGAATTGCCACCACAAAAAAAAACATTGATAAACTAACTAATTAGGAAGGTACTCCTTCTGGAATAATTATAGATCCTGTACTAATATCGAGAATATCTCTTCAGTGGATCTCGTATCCTTCCAAGATTTGTGATAGTTAGATCCAGCAAGAAATGCGGAGTACTCAGGTCCTTTTCCACTTTGCTTAGCGTCATTAGCAAGTGACTTAAAGCTGTCGTAAGGTAATGGATAATCAGGGATCGAGGCCAATGGTGAAGATTGATGAAGATCCCTCAAGAAAGGTGTACTGATCGTTCTCAAGTTACGTCCTGAAATGGCTGCAGTCATCATCGTGTCACTTTTTGGGGATTGAAACATCTTCAAATGTTCAGGAGATATTGTGGCCTGGCTCGATGGTAACCAAACAGTACCCAACTGAACGGCAGCAATGTTGAATTGAAGCAATTCTTTGATGGACTCATCATCATGAATACCACCCGCTGCAACGATAAATGGTGGATTGGAGATACTAGCCGAGTCAATGTAATCAACAATAGTACTGACGAGATCCAACGTCTTCAGTTTTCCATCTTCGACGTCATTAGCCTTGAAATTACCGCGATGTCCACCAGCTTCCCATCCTTGTAGGACGACACCATCCAATTTAGACTCATAAGCCTGCTGAAACTCCTGTAGATTTGTGACAGTGACAAAAATCTTAATATCGCTTGCCTGGAGAGATTCAATCACCGCCTCATGGGGTAACCCAAAGTGGAAACTGACAATCTTTGGCTTAAGATTCTTCAGTAGCCGCACAGTCGGATGTTGTGGATCAACAATGGACCTAAAAGATGGATATAACAACTTCAGCTCCTTTTTGTCAAACTCAATTCCGGCTTTGCCATATATCTTGTCATACTTCTTGAGCCATTCCTCGTTGACATCAGCTCTCCCAGAACGAGGCTCCTTATGAGCAAAGAAGTTCAAGTTGACTATCCTTCCAGAATCACCAACCAATTCATCAAACTTTTCCAGCTGGGCCTCAATAGCATCACACTTCTCACTCAGCGAGCCCATAGGGATCGAACCAATGCCTCCGAGTCTGGTTACGGTGGCTGCGAGTTCCAAGGTCGAAGCGCCAGCCATTGGGGCCTGAATGATAGGATACCTGACTTCAAACGTCTTTAGGAAGCTCTGTATTTGTGATCTCATGGGCTCTCTACTATAGAGAAGGGTGTCTGTTGATATTAAAGAGAATTCGATGTCATTTTCATGCATCCGTCGCATTTGACAGGATAGGCGGAGAATAAAAAAATAGGAAATCTTAGAACTCTTCCTTGCGCACCGAAGACCTGTCTTAGGGGCTACGGGCTCTCTATTTTTTTTTCCTATGGGTATTATGTATTATGTATATATGCCATATGGAAATTGGAATCTGGAATTTGGATAATTGGATCAATCCTCAATAGACATTGGATTCTCTCCTTGAAGAGTTGTGATTCTAAGTTATGAACAGGTCTTGACTGTGGTACACCGTACAGTAGCCAGCTACCAGAACCTATAATACAAAACATTCCATACATAGACATTTAATTGCACACTGAAACAAATTTCAAAATCAGAATAACCAACTGATAAACTTTTCATAGAACCACTCTCTGTCCCTCTTACCAGAGATTCTCAATCTCTCCTTTCTCTCAGCGTCAAGGATTTTACCTTGCTCCTCCTCTTCATCGATATAATGCTTCAACGTGACCAAGTCAACCTCCTCAGGATTTCTTAACTTAGTCTTGAAGGTGAACTTATACCCAAAGAAGGCAATTATATATACTGGGAGACCAATGTACCCAGTGATAAATGTCTTGTAGTTAAACCCGTTGATGAACACTGTAAAGTTCTTAATGAAGGCAATGATGACACACAACACGAGGGCGATCCAAGGACCATATGGATAGAATGGAGCAGTATAAGTCAATGACTTGTGATCAACGCCCTGCGCTTTCAAAGCCCTAACAAAGAAGATATGTGTGATCAAAATGGAGATCCATGTCAGAAGACCGAAGATAGATACAACATTGACAAAGTAACTGAAGACTTGTTGAGAGGATTGAGCACAACTCATGTATGCCAAGCCACAAAACGCTGTGCACAAAGCCATAGCAAAATAAGGAATACCCCATCTATTGGTCTTAGCAAAGAAACTCGGGGCGCTACCGTTCACAGCCAACCCGTACAAGGTTCTAGAACCAATGTATAGGTCAGAGTTGGCAGCAGAGAATATGAATATCAAAATACAGGCATTAATGATATGATCCAGCTTACCAATTCCTGCATTTTTGATGGCAACAACAAATGGAGAAGCATTGGCAGAAGTGGAAGCCTTGGTGGCAGAGATCAACAAGGGATCGTTATATGGAACACACATTCCCAACAAGAAAACTGAGAGCACGTAGAAAATCAATATTCTGTAGAATGTCAACTTAATAGCCTTCGGTACGTTGCGACGTGGATTCTCAGCCTCAGCAACGGTGATACCAACAAGCTCAGTACCAGAGTAGGCGAAAACAGCAGTGACAAGAACGTTGACGAAGGATACAAACTTTGCCTTGGAAACATTTTCAATACCAGGATATGGCTTAAATGCACCAGGATTTTTCCAATATCTGAATCCCAATCTATCATGTGTTGGACCTCCACCAAGCATGATGATGAACAGTAGGATGATCAAACCAAGCACGATTAGTACTTTCAAACAGGACAACCAAAACTCGAACTCACCAAAGATTCTCACACCGAAGATGTTGATCAATACGATAGCAATGATGAAGATGGTGATCCAAACTCCTGGATTCACTGTATCTCTAGAAACCCAATACTGCATCACCAGCGCGCCAGCAGTGATCTGATTTGGAGTCACGATTAAGTACTTGAACAAATAGCAGTAACCAACAGCAAAACCGAGAGCTGGGTCCACATAACGATTAGCGTAACCTGAAAACCCATCTGATAATGGTATGTATGTTGCCAACTCACCCAAACAGCACATAACCATATAGACCAAAAGACCAATGAAGGCATAACCAATAAGTAGAGGAGCTGGTCCACTTGAAGATAAAGCGCTACCAGAACCGATCAACAGACCTGTACCAAGGGCGCCACCAATGGCAATCATGCTAACATGACGAGCCTTCAAGTGCCTTTTCAATCTATAACCTTCATGTGTGTTAAGGAGCTCTTGTTCTTTATAGTCTTGAACAAGCGAGTCACAGCGTTCAACGTCATCACATTCGATAAATATTGAGTTCTGTTTCTTCTCAATATCACTCATGTTTTAATACTCTTATGTAAAAGAGAGAGATTGACAGTGGCAGATAGTAGGTGCAAATTCGCTTGGGTTTTATATTCAGATGTGGTGGCGGTGCAGTGACTGCAGATTATCTTGGGCCCTGGCTCTGATAGCACTTCTTCTGATAACGTCCCTCTGACAGCACTCCCAGGAAATTCACAGCTCCTACTGATGGCGGCGCAAACTTATTATACTGCCCAATATAGATTCAAACTGGTGTTGGGGGGAGGGGGGTTATAGTGCATCACAATTATCTCCCTTGACCATAAACCATTTCATTCTGGAGGTTGAAGGCTACAACACTTCAGATCCTTGAGTTTGTTTCATTACTATCTTGACACAAATGGACGCCGTGCCTGCAGGAATCAACGAACGGCACTTGACAGACCTGGAGATAGGGGAGCCTTACAAGCTGGGGATGGTTCACCCGTTAGTATAGTACTTCTTGACCTCTTACAAGCTACAAAGTCCACTATACAACAGTCTTATACTACTGAGTCACCCTCTCAGGAGTCTGGGTCCCTTGCATAACCGTTAGCTCTTAAGAGAAGCGTGGAAAGCAAAAAAGGTACCCAAAAGGAAAGGAAACGGCCCCTGTTATCGCCGGATGTGTACAACCGCATTATCCGGTGTGCAAACCCATATGGCGATAAATTATGACCTTTATCTTTGACATTGTTTATCTGTAGAATCATCTTTCTATCTAGAAAAGATCTTAAGGGTCCTTCGATATGGTTGGCTATTGGGAATTTGATTGCTACCAGTTATCAAATAATGTGCCTGCTGGTTGTATCACCCTCCGTGAGAAAAGATACCTCCAAGACGTTCACAGACGCCAGAACGATTATCAGGATTCAACGGCAAAATCATTTCCCAAACCCGAAAAAATTCACCCACGTGACAACAGAAAGATTCACACCTTTGACCTTAGCAGTTTGAATGGTCTTTGCGGCCAATACACATTATGGAGATCATTGAGTCCAAACCGGAAAACCCTCAAAAGGCTCCAGAAAGTCTGGTTCGAATCTGGGAAATGGTCGATTTAATGTTTGCGAATAAATCATGCGAGTGTCATCATTCAATGAAAGTCGTGAGATCGAAGAACCCTCAGCTAAATGTACAACAATGCTCCTTTCCGTCCAAAGCTTCAGGGCTCTTCTAACTGGTATGCACTGATATGCACTTAGCCTGTCCCATTTAAGGAACAAGCCCTTCCTGAATTATGAGCACCGGTCCAGAGATTGGACGTTACCCGGCAGTAGAGCGTCCTCGTAACAAATAACTCATCCTTCAATAATGAGTTTTCTAAAGCTTCTCTTTCATCCATTGTGCGCAACCCTGAAGCAGAGTTATATGCCCACACCATGCGAAACAGGACAGCGCAATTCACTCAGCTGGTTGAAGAAGTGGAAAAATCCATCTGTGTGACGCCGCAGGTCACACAGCGACAGGCACACATAGAGGATACCTTCATCTCCGAATCCATTGACCTCTACAGGCATGTCATTGAACTGAGAAAATTCCTACTTGGTGTTAGGGGTGAATACTTACTTTCGGACGCCTATAACCACAAGGATAATACTATGACCGAAGAGCAGAGAGACGACATTGATACTAATGCGCGTCTCGAATTAAAGAAGTACTCTGAGAGATTGACGCATTTGAAAAACTATGAAGCGAAAAGGAGTCAGAGTAAACAATTCTTCAGATTTGAAAGGAGCCAGGCAACTACTGTAGACACATATAGGAGTGGTGTGCTTTCGTCCCTGAGTTATGAGATGGAGGAGACTTCAAAATTATTGTTGAAGATGCAAGAGACAAGGTTGTCCAGGAAACGTGATATCGAATTGAATAACTTTGAAAGTTGGCCCATGAATGGTGATCTTTCTGAAAAGTATAATGACCTGCTGATGGGTGATTTTCAGCCAGAAATGGAACAATTATCCCAAGAACAGGTACAATTGCTCGAGACAGAGAATGGTGAGATTCTTGATGCCAAACTAGAAGAATTGGCTAAAGTGGAACAGATTCAAAGCTCAGTCATAGAGATTGCTCAGCTACATCAACAACTGGCATCGTATTTGACTATGCAATCAGAGAGTATTAAATCTTTGGTTAATGAGCAAGATATGATCGAACTGGATGTCAGTGAAGCTGGTAAGCTACTTAAGAAGGCCACTAAGAAAGGCAATTACGCTACAAAGGTTGTCATGTTCATTGCTTTGATAATGGGTTTAGTACTATTGTTGTTTGATGCTGTGCATTGGTAATGAGTAAGGTTTAATGAGTGTTGCATCATTCACATGTGATCAAGAACAAAGTTGGTTTACTAAGTCAAGTGTGAATGAATTCCTGAGTGACGGTATAGAACTGAAAGAAATAGGACTCAGGCCCTCATACGAGAGGAGACGAGGATGAATGAGAATGGTCAAAAATATGGAATAAGAACCACCCAAGCTCAACCCCAAACTTCAATTAAACTTATCTTCCAGCTCAGCATGTTCAGTAATAGCATTCAAGGGAAGTACGGATTTCTATGCTGAAGGAATTCCTCTCACGCTGGATCAATTAAAGGCACTGTAGGCTAATACCTTCAATATTGATAACGCAAAGGACATACTCTAAGAATCTCCAAAAAATTCGTTTTCCTGGCACTTACAAAAGATGATATTTCTTTTGGCTGCCAACTGAGTCGCTTCTTCGGAAAGAGACAACAGTTAGATCATGAATACCCAAAGGACCCTCTTTTGGAAGGTTGTCTCTGCTCTGCGTATTCAGTCAGAAAGAGTTCAAGATCTATAATATCGCGACGGACAGAAAAGTTGGCACCTAGGGTCTCTCACTTTGCTTGTGACAATTTCAACAGTGAGCTCATACAACTAGCCTTTTGGTAGAAAGTCATCGAACTTTGGAAGATTCACGGTTCCACTTACAGGGGTGATGACCATGTTTGTCAAGATGTTCTTTTAAGATTTACTTTCTGCTTCCGCGCGTATTAGAAGATTATATCTTCTACAAAAAAAAAACTCGACAGAAAAACCTTTGAAAGCACTTGAAAGAACAGGAAATCTATCATCAAGATTATAAAGATGACCTAAAAGGTTTCAAAGATGCTCTTGCTGGAGCTGAAAACAAGAGACCAAAAATCCATCAAACCATTTTTTCTGAGAGAGATAACTCAATCACCTCCATGCTGAGGAGACCACCTGCCTTCATTCAGAAAGCTTTTCATGAGCTCAAAATTCATTGTGACCAGTCGACAGCCACTTCAAGTCGTTGCGTCTCAGCAACTGTAGACTGTAGAACCATTTTCAAGTTGTTAAGAGCTCCATATAAAGTATTTATGATTCTAAATAGTAAGCTCTCGGTTCTCCACATATGCCTTAGCACGAAAGATTCAAATTGTTATCAAAGTCCGTATACATGGGATAGAATGACTGTTATGAACCCGTTGGATGTTTTTAAGATAGCTCAGTCCTATCGCAGACTTCTGTCGCAGAATGCGGAGCTGAAACAACATATTGGTTGCTAACAATTACCTTAATTTCGTTAAATGTCGATATCTTCCTTCGAGCTGAGACTATTTAACATTATGAAATCAAGGAACGCCGGATAGGAGATTTTAACGGACTTTTTGGCACTTTCTCCAATGTTTCAGAGTCTTCTGGTCATATTTAGATGCCACAACTTACAAGTACTAATCCTCGACATCATATATCTAATACTATCATGGTGACAGAGATGCCAAACGGAGTTTTGAGAGCATCCAGTTCTAATTCACAGACTGTTCCTTAAATCGTCTCAATAACGACAGCACTCAGGAAGTTGGGCGATCTCATCCACGACCATTCACGAAGGTGGGATTTTCGTCGGACTTCCTTGGGCATTGAAATTAGAGAAGCAGAAGACGAGGGGGGTGGAAGTGAGACTCGTGAAGATAATGCAATCTTCATAGAGCTTCAAGGTGAATAATGAATTTTCTGAAAATTTTTCTGAGAGCCATCGTATACACGGATGAAATTCTCTATTGTTTGAAGTTATTATCTCCTGATACAAGGCCACAGTTGAAAAAAATTTTACGCTGTGACGTTTTCGAACAATAGAAGATTTTTCTGGACCAGTGCTTATAGATTGTATTAGGATATACTGCACATGTGTTCACCCACTTGGTGTACGCCACGTGTCCAATATAATTAAACAAAAACTATAAGCTCTCCACCACACCTGCACCCACAGTTCTTCCCTCTTTTCTTAAGATGATTCTTCCCATTTGCTTGTTCTCCTTGTATAACTGTAATGCCAACTTTCTTTCAGTTTCAATTTCCACAATTGCACTCTGTCTAGCAATTAAATGTTTTGCTTTTCTTTTTAAAGGTTCGCCCGTTGTCTTGTCAAACACAGTGATTACCTTCACTATTTTTGCCTGCTGTTGAATGTTACCTCTGAACAAGACAAATGGAGTACCGACCAATAGAGGTCTGTCCATGTCAAATGTAACGATCCTTGCTTTGAATTTGGTCACTGCTGGAACATCTTCGGAAATAATTCTCATCACATCACCAACACGAATATTTTCAATCTCGGCGTCTTTCACCTTTATAGTCACGGAATCACCCGCAATTCCCATTGAAGCCTTTGCATCTCTAATAGTGATCGAGTCGACACAGCCATATGCACCAGATGGCGAGAACCCAACGGTTTCACCAGGTTGAATTATTCCCGTATCGATTCTTCCAGAAAACTCAGCTTTAGATGCGTCAACATCGTTGATTTGCATAACAAAGGGCTTTTTATAGTCTCTATCTGCAGTTTCAAAAGATTCAAGAGCTTCAACAACAGATGGACCGCCCTTGTACCAATCCAATGCCTGTTCACTAGCTTTCTTCGATACATTGATACCAGAGAGGCCGGAACAAGGAACATATACGACATTTTTTGGATCCCATCCACCCATCTTCAAGAATTCATTCATCATAGTCTCGATTTCATGAAATCTATGTTCATTCCAGCCAACTTGATCCATTTTGTTGACACAAACGATCATTTTGTTGATTCCTAAACTTCTTGCAAGGATCGTATGTTCTTTAGTTTGACCATCCAAATTGAAACCTGATTCAAAGGCGTCAATACCAGAATCAACAACTAACATCGCAAGATCTGCCTGAACGACACCTGCAATCATATTTGGAACGAAATCTCTGTGACCTGGAGCATCGACAATGGTGAAAATTCCCTTCTCCGTCTCAAAGGATGAAGCGCAGATATCAATTGTTACACCACGATTACGTTCCTCTGGTGTCTGGTCCATTACCCATGCCAATGAGAAGGAAGATTTTCCAGCTTTTTCAGCTTCTCTTTTCAATTTATTGTATGTAGATTGCGACACTGTCTTGGATTCGAGAAGTAAGCGACCCGTCAGTGTTGATTTACCAGCATCAACATGACCAATGACAACAAAGGACATTGTTGGTTTTGCAGATCTTTTAGCAAGTTCATCATTAATATTCAATTGTTGGCGAGGTTTTGAGACTTTAGGGATATTGATCTTTAATTCTGCAACTTTCTCTGTCAAGTTCTCCTCCTTTTTATCAAATGCTGCAATTTGCTTGGCCTTGATAACATCATCAGGACTTGGTTTAGAGAAGTTTTGTTTGATCGCTGCTAATGCATTGTTGTTAGTCATCATATATGGAACACATAGCTGTGGATTTGAATCAACGTGACGTTTCTTATAGGTAAATGTCCGTGAGAATAAGGTTTGTGGTGTATGGGTGAACGGGGACGATGGGAATGTGACTTCCTGTAAAGTAATAATTGGCTCTAATTTCCTCTTTGGTTGGGGTTCCTCCTCCTCTTTTATCTCTTTATCCTCCTTCTTTGGCACTATATCTTCAACAAGTGCAGGTGAGTTCTGTTTCAGTTTCCTCAGGCCAGCTAGTTTACTTAAAGGTTTCCTCGTCGGTAATTGCTGCGAAACCTTTTTTGTTTTCAACCTGTCCAGTAACGATACCGAAGTCTCAGAACTTGACACCTGTTGAACCTGTCTCTCCTTTCTAGCTTTCGCTAGTGCAGCGAGTTTCGACATCTTACCTTCAATTGAGGTTAATCATCATGCAAAAAGAGTCAAGGATTGGCAAAGAATCAAAGTTTGACCGTTTTCTGTATGGCCGTTCAGTATGAAAGAGAGAAGGAATGCAAAACATATGCAAAAAATCAATAGAACAAGCCCCATTCGTAAAAGCCCATAACGCGCCAAAGATGACCCATGACACATTCACAGTAGTGATATAAGTGTTAGTATACATACCTTCAGGTTTGACTTCTTTCTTCTTGAATCGCCCTGCGTGGTGTTAGTTTTGAGAATACAGGACGAAGAACAGTATACAACTTACTTGTCAAATCTTTCAACGTTGTGTCCACTTCGAAGAAATTGTTCCAGAGCGATTCTCGAATGTCATCGTCAGTGAACCCTGCACATTCCTTCAATTGAGTTTTGATCTCAGGTAGCATTTGCTCCATCTGCTCCTCATCTTCAGAGTTAGGGCCATCTGAGAAATCCTCATTAGCATAGTCACGAATGTCTATTGTTCCATGTCAATATATCATTCCAAGATCGACTAATCATCAGAACTCACCATCATCATCGTAGGCATCCATTTTGTGTTTGGTCGGAAGTACTAAAGGTCTTTGATTGTTATTCGGCCAGTGAGTCAAATTTGTTTGTTCCGCGTCTTTTCTCTTGGAAAGTGAACTCTAGGCGGGGCGTTAGACAGAGCCGTACTTGGAGCCCAGGAGGACTCAGCCTGGAGGACAATCACAGCTTGGCGCGTTCTCTGCCTAGAACACCAAAAACACCTCCGCCTTGAACATCAAACGGTAGCAACTTAATCTCTTTTACCGTCCCAAAACTGACAAGCCCATCAAGAAAACAAACCAAAGTAAATCTTTCTTAGGGCTGGACAAATCATTCAATTCGAGCAATGGGGCCAGGTGATATTGTCATTTCGGGTAATTGTTTACAGAAACTGCTAATGAGCACCGAAGTTCATCTCATAAAGATACCACCACCAGGGCCATCGGACTTAGTTGATATATCTCATTGGGATTTGAATGATTACATATGGAGTGGTACAATGAGATTCATAGAGGAGGAGAAGTTAGACGGTATATATGACATGGATGGTGTGATTGAGCTGCACAACCTTAATGGAGACATACTTACCCTGATACGGTATACTGGAGAAAGTGTGCAGCAAACACAATCTCAAAGGGCTTTTAGAGTGATTATAGATCACAATGAGGATAAGTATGCCCTGGGGTTGGTATTTGAAGATAACGATAGAGGAAGAGAGTTTAGTGCTGCGCTTACAACGTTCAAGAAGGATTACCTGACGATGCGTGAAACGCAGATGGAGCAGATGGAGGATCTGAAAGAGAATGTTGATAAATTGTTTATAAACAGCGCAGATGATGACTTTGGAGACTTTGTTGCTGGTTAAGAAGGTATGAATTGGAATCA
The DNA here is from genome assembly GCA_003706445.3 of Williopsis mrakii. Lineage (NCBI taxonomy): Eukaryota > Fungi > Ascomycota > Saccharomycetes > Phaffomycetales > Wickerhamomycetaceae > Williopsis > Williopsis mrakii. The sequence goes on from PPLH03000037.1 coordinate 58,536, forward strand.
TCATGGGAGAGCGCCTAGAGCAATAAGCATATCAATACAATAGATCAATACACACAGGTTCACATTATCATAGAATTATATACATGTCATTGGAAAGCCTGTACCTTATTCATCACGATACCATGCCACTTTTCTTTTTTCTCTATCAGTTCTTGCCTTTTGGCGTTTCTCACCCCACGAGGCTTTGATGGTCTGTAATCTTGACTGCATCTCCAGTTTTCTCTCGGGATTGGCATCTGATACAAGGGAGATTGTGAATGGACTCACCTCAAACTTGTTAGCCAGGGCTTTTCTTGTCCACTTCTCAGGCTCTCTCATTCTAAGAGTTTTGATCTCTTCTACTTCCTTTGGTGTAAGATTCAACTTCTGTTCTGTTGGTGTGCTCAAACATGGCGCATTCTGGATATCCACTTCAGGCTTCCCAGAGATGTTCAAGCCTTTGCGCGGATCATCTGAAGGTAAGAAGGCATCAGGAGTGTTAATTTTAGCGATCGATGGGGATGGATGGTGGTATAGGCCTGGTTTATAGTTTGGCTTCACATTGCCCGCGGAGCTGGTTGTATTGAATTTTGATGGAACTCTGGTGAGCCTTTGGGTAGCAGAACTCGATGAGAAACGAAATGAGTTTCTTACAGCTTGTTTAAGCAACATCTTTTGAGACTTTTCACCGACTTTTCTTTGTTTGACTGATACCTCAGACATCTTTCGACCAGAATTTTTCAACCTGGAAAGTTCAACTGAAAAATGTTCGGGTTTTTCTCCGATTTGGGAAAGGTTAGGAGGCGCCGGGATGATTTGGGAGATAATCATGCAGAGATTTAGTCACCACAATGATTTAATAGTTTATTTAGTTTACATTCAAGCATAACAGATAGTGGATATATCGACTCTCGAAGATATACAACAAAAAAGAACTAAAGACCAAATAGTAACCAAAACGAGGCTGGGGTTCTACTGAAAAATTGGAAATTGGCCCCAGTTTGGAGCCACAAGTCTTGTCTCACCATACTTCTCGTACAGTTTGGATACCTCCTCGGCATCCTCTGGTCTCAAATTGATAATCTCAAAGTTAGAAGCGATTCTATTTTTATCAATGGATTTCGGCAAGAGAACAATGCCCCTGGAGATACCCCAGTTGATGAGTACTTGAGCCACAGACGCACCATACTTCTCAGCAATGGCCAATAAATACTCATCTTTGAAGAAGGGAGATTTAGAGGTTCCCAGCGGAGAATATGCCTCAAGAATGATCCCCTGTGATTGACAATAGTTGATCAACTCTGTCTGTGGTAATAATGGATGAGATTCAACTTGATTAGTGGCTGGAGTCAAATGGATCTTGTCACTGGCCCTCAACAACTCTAAGTTATTAATAGAGAAGTTGGAGACACCGACTGCTCTGGCTTTTCCTGTTTCGGGCAAATCTTGCATCAATTCCCAAGTCTTGATGAAATCCCAATCTGGATCGATAGCTCTTGAACCATCCTCGTTCACGGGAACGGTGATGATTTCACCTTCAGTAGGCTTCTTCAATGGAACTGGCCAGTGCATTAAATACAGATCGACGTAGTCTAATCCTAATCTCTCTAAGGATTGCTCCAATGCAGCCAATGGCTCACTCTGTTGAGTACCCCAGAGCTTCGTAGTGACAAAAATCTCTTCACGAGGAATACCGGAGTCCTTGATAGCCCTCCCGATAGTACCTTCGTTCTTATAGATAGCAGCTGTGTCAATATGTCTGTAACCCAATTTCAATGCTTCTAATACGGCTTGATAGCCTTCTTCTTCAGTAGATAACCATGTCCCAAGGCCGATCTGTGGAATAGAGCTACCATTGTTGAGTTTGAGGGTGGAATTAGACTTCGCCATCGTTTGTTAATTCAGTGCAGTTCAGATGGCGGATTTATAATCAGGGAAAGCCAGAAAAAGGGGGCAAAAGTTCATGTTATTAATCGTGATGTAGAGTGGTTCTGCCCCAGTTTCCCAAATGGGAAAAACTTCCGTAAATCGGGTCGAAGATATTTCGAACCTATTAAAACACTGAAAAGTGTTAAAAGCCTTTCGAAACAACTCAATACAGCTTCTCATTAAAATGGTTAGTGCCCTTTACTGATGATTCTCTTTTGAACAATAACTGATTGACAGGTTCTCCCCATTGTTATCGGTATTGGTGTTACTATTGTGGCAATAGCGGTGAGTCTCTAACTTCATCAAATTAGCTAAAGGCATGGCAATACTAATCAGTATGGAAGGCCAAGTCGGCTATAATGGCCACTTCGAAGTTCAGCAGTCTCCCCCTTGTGAAAATAGCACAGTTGAACGGTATAAAATTAAATCCATCTTCAAATTCGTCCCCATCCACGCATACCCTCCGGCAACAATTCTCAAGATTCCCCGGTGGTTTCGGTGCAAGAATGACAGAAAGTGAAGCATTGGAGCTGCTAAGCATCAGGGGTGATGATATCTTGAAATTGAACAGGGATTTGTTGAAGAAGAAGCACAGGAAGTGTATGCTCTTGAACCATCCTGATAGAGGAGGAAGTGCATATTTGGCCATGAAGATCAACGAGGCCAAGGAGGTGCTGGAGAAGAGTTATATGTTCAAAAGGTGAGTAATATCTTACAATGGGTGTTTAAAGAGGCTTCGATGGTATCTTATAGGAAATTTACTGTATATAGGACCATCTCCATATTTTGCCTTTCTAGGAAATATTCGCGGATTATCTTGTCTCTACAGCCACTGAAGTTTCTCGTTTAGTTCTCCAGACTTTCAGAGAGTTAAAAGTAACTCAACGCTGCCAACTAAACACAGCTATGACCAGAGATAATGAGAATATTGACCTCATGGCTCCACACATGGTCTCGTGTTATTTCAGCGATGATTATGCAGCCAATGCTGCTGTTTCTGTCTCGGCGGATATCAGAGGCAAACTAAACAGTTCATACGTCGCTATCAAGCCCTTGGGGTCTCAACTGGATGAGTTCCTGGTGTATAAATTGGACGATAGTGTTGTCAAAGGTGAGAACAGGATTCTCGTGAATGATTTTGCCAAATTTAATGACGAGGTGACGATTGATCGTGCTTTGATCATGGGGATTCAGCCAGTGGCATTGACTAAGGTGATCATTACCTTCCCTGTTGAAGTATACGAAATTTTGAGAAGACATACGGGAGCTGAATTGCTCAAAGTGCTGATGAAAAGTATGGATCTAGAAATCATTCGTCAGGGTGATAAACTGATAAGTCAGGGGAGAGTTCTACTGTGTGAACCCATCCCACAGGGTAGATTAACCGAGGATACTTTGGTAACATTGATCAAAGACACCACACCATCAATTGGAGGCACCCAGAAGCTTCAGATAGCCAATTTGGATATCTCGTCTTATCTTGGAGGTGGCGCAGTTGAGGATATCGAGTTCGCTGTCGTCCCATTGGAACATAAAGTCACTTACACGATCCCATCGAGTGAACCAACAGATGACGAGATGAATTTGGCATACGTGAAAACCACAGATTTGACAAAAATAGGATGTTTCTCCGGTGACTTTATCCACTTGATAGTGGATGGCATTCCAAGGTTAATGAAAGTGTTATCATTCGCTGAACCAAATTCTTATAAGAATGGACAGATTCACATATCCCCATTCTCATGGATTAACCTCGGGTCTCCAACAAAATTAGCGGTACGTCGGACACAAAACACTCTGTCCGAAATCCCAATCGCTTCATCAATCACGCTGGCGCGCGTCGCATCACCAATCACTTTGAACAAGATATATCAACAATCATTTTTCTCTTCCTTGAAGCTCTTTTTTGAATCAAGGGCAAGAGTGGTCTCCATAGGTGACTTCATTCCAGTGACTATTGATACTCTGGTGGCTAAAACGTTACCGTTAGATTACGAGGGCCCGATTCCAATTGGGAAACCTAATGCGATGGTATGGTTTAGGATCACTAGCATAAACGACGTCGAGGAGAAAGACGGGCTACAATACATAGTGGATCCATCGCATTCGAAGATGTCACAGTCGGGAATCTTGGATATCTTACCACCAAGTCTTCAAGATACCAATTGGATAAAATATGCTGATCTCCTGGAGAGTTTTAACTTTCTTGCAGATGACTCTCTGTTTCCATATGCTAAAGACTTGAGCAAACTAATTAAATCTAGTTTGGAGACTCCGCAGTTGAGAACTACGGTTTTATTGTCATCACTGAATAGAAACATTGGTAAATCGTTCATTGTCGAAAATGTTGCACTGCAACTAGGACTGCATTTCACTATGATTGATGGATACGAAGTTCTCAATCCAACTTCAGATTTGAAGACCGTTGGCTACATTCGCGGAAAATTGGATAGAATTGTTGAAGAATGTTCACACTTAGTCGTGTTGATAAAGCACCTTGAGGCTCTGGCTGTCAAAGAGGAACAGAACACTAAACCTGGTCTACTCAATGCCAAAATGGTGGAATTGATTGAGGAATATACAAGCAAAGGTGCCATATTCATTGCTACAACTAATGATTCGGATAAGTTGCCTGAGGAGGTTCGTTCCAAATTCAGATTTGAGATTGAAGTTCCAGTTCCTTCTGAGAATGAGAGATTAAGAATCTTTGGCTATCTATTGAAACAACACAATGGTTTTAAATTGCGCTCAGATGTTTCATTATCATCATTGGCATTACAGAGCGCTGGTTTGACACCTCGTGATCTGATTTCTATCGTCACTAATGCTAAGTCTTTGGCATTGGAACGCCTTGAAGAACTGGCTGAGCGATTGGAAACCTCTTTGAGCTTCATAACACTGAATAATCCTATTCAGCTGACCCCGCAAGACTTTGAAAGGTCTATCAATGATGCCCGTAACAAGTTTAGTGATTCTATTGGTGCACCAAGAATTCCAAACGTCACTTGGGATGATATTGGTGGATTGGATGTTGTTAAGGATGAAATCTTGGACACGATTGATTTACCACTCAAACATCCAGAATTGTTCTCAAATGGTGTCAAGAAGAGAAGTGGTATCTTATTCTATGGACCTCCTGGTACTGGTAAGACCCTTTTGGCCAAGGCCATCGCTACAAATTTCAGCTTGAATTTTTTTAGTGTAAAAGGTCCAGAGTTGTTGAATATGTATATTGGTGAGTCTGAAGCTAACGTTCGTAAGGTATTCCAAAGAGCACGTGACGCTAAGCCATGCGTTGTTTTCTTCGATGAGTTGGATTCTGTGGCACCGAAGAGAGGTAATCAAGGTGATTCCGGTGGTGTAATGGATAGAATCGTTTCTCAGTTACTAGCCGAGCTGGATGGTATGAGTGGTGGTGATTCTGGTGATGGTGTCTTTGTGGTTGGTGCCACTAACAGACCAGATCTGTTGGATGAGGCACTGTTGAGACCTGGAAGATTTGATAAAATGTTATATTTGGGTATATCAGATACTCATGAGAAGCAGCAGAAGATATTGGAAGCCTTAACTCGAAAATTCAAGTTGGATCCATCCGTTAACTTGGAGAAAGTTGCAAATTCATGTCCCTTTAACTTTACAGGTGCCGATTTCTACGCCTTATGTTCTGATGCTATGCTTAATGCTATGACAAGAGTCGCTGGTGAGGTTGATGGAAAGATAGCGAACTACAATAAGGATAGAGAGGATCCGGTATCTTTGAGGTGGTGGTTCGATAACATTGCTACTGGTGATGATATCGCAGTTCTTGTGAAAGAGGAGGATTTCGATAAGGCAAGAAGAGAATTGTCACCTTCTGTGTCTGCAGAGGAATTGGAACACTATTTGAGAGTTAGAGAGAACTTTGAAGGAGGAAAGACAAAGAAATGAAAGATACGTGTGTTTGTGAATGAATTGTCATGCTTTGGCTTTGTATTCTGTACACTTGATGAGTGTCGTAGTGAAGAATTTTGGGATGCATCTCTTTTCTCAAGAATGAAGTGTCAAAAACAAGGATGACGCACATCGAACCCGCCCGATTTTAAAGAAAATAACAAATCTTTGTTCGAGCAGTGTTTCGAAAGCATCAGGATGAGGCATTTCTAAAATCTACTTAAGATGATATGAACTCGTGAGGTTTGGGCCGCAAGCCAGTGAAGGAGGATTTCGATATTTGTCGTTGTCCAATGGGACGCTCTGATGGGTTCTAAGATATTGCTGTTATCTTGCAATAAATCGAAAGCTTTCTTGAAAAGGCAGGCCGCAGTGACATATATATCTTTCAAAGATACAACTCTTATCGAACAAGAGTCCTGACATTGAGATGACATATTCTAACTTTTTGATCCGGCGTTAAAACTCTTTCAAGTCCAAAAATCAATCACTCCTTTGAAAGGTTAGCAAAACTGTCGTTTCAATTGTTCTAAAGCTGGCTTGTATCTTTGATATTACCCACTCTTCTGTGGAAACGTCAAGGACATCGGAGCCGGTTGCTGGTAGATGCTCATAATTCCCAACAAAGCCACAGTCTATCCCTCATGGCGGTGGCGGGCTTGAAGAAACCATCGAAGTTCTCTAAATGCTTTAAAAGTTTAATGGCACGTTATTCACGTATCCAGTTAATAGACTACCAGCTGGTCTACGCATCGCTATTATGGCTTTCGCCATATGGGCAGTGGGCACTTTCAAGGGATTTGGACTAGGTCGGAAATTTGTGGTTACTTCTTGTGCTCAGCTCAGATTTCTGACCCTTATGTCCACTAAATGACAATTGCTGCACCAGATTTTATGTTGGAGCCATTATTTGTGGCTTTCTTTGGGTGTCGTTAAAGAGTTTGATCTCGTGTTCCTGTAAAGTTTGATAGAAACCGATACTATTACTCTTATTCAAATTCATCGCTATCTTCACTAAAGCTTTGTTTATTATCGCAGATTGACCCTAAGCTCATTTCTTTCAATCCTTGTTTAGGAGCAATAACGTACAGATCATTCTACAAGGCTTTCAATAATCGTACAATTTCTATGAACAAGTTTCTGAATATGAACTGTGAACCCACTCCTTATAGCTCCTTAAAGGCGTCTCTTCCGAAAAAGGCAATCTTACCCCAGTCAGCCATGACTTTGAATCTTGATCTCCAGGACAAGATCATACCCAAATACAACGCTCTCCAGATGTAGAAAGTAATGACACCACCACCGGAGTAAAAGGACTTAGCCCCATAAGTGATGTTAGCGATGGCCTTCTCGGCACCCAAGTAAGCAAGGGCACCCAAATGAATGTATTTAAATGGCTTGAAACCATGCTCTTGGAAGAGCAAATCAACCTTTTCGGTTCTTTGGTGAAGCTCTTGGTGGAAGTTTGGAATTCTAGCCATCTTGTTGAGCACTTTAGTCAAGTATTCTGCCTCCTGGTGTGCAACCTGGGCAGTTGGTGGCAATTTGGCAAAGGCGTTATCACCAATGGCAAACATGTTATTCGTGCCTTGCACTCTCATGTGTTCGTCAACGATCAAACCTCTATTGGCCTCCTTTTGAGCTGGGATTTTTTGGAATAAGTCGGTGACAACTTTACGTGGCTTGTTACCTGTGGCCCAAACGAGAACACCGTATGGGATCTTTGTTTCTTCGACGGTACCGTCTTCCTTCTTGGTTTTTGCAATCAAATATTCTGGTTCAACTTTACCAACAGCAGTACGGGTCTTCAAGTCAATAGTTGTGTCTCTCAAAACTTTCTCTGCGAAGTTTGTGAGCTTCTTCTCAAACATCGACAAAACCACTGGGAGAGCTTCGATCAAGACAATCTGAACCTCATCAACCAAATTTGGCATAAAAGTCTTTAAATCGTGATCGATGTAATCCTGCAATTCGCCAGCTGTCTCAACACCCGTTGGGCCACCACCAACAACAACGATGGTCAACAATCTCTTTCTTTCTGGGTCGCCCTTTGGTAACAAGTTCGCTCTCTCAACGGATTCAATGAATTTATGTCTAATCTTCTTTGAGTCTGGGATTTCCTTAAGGAAACAACCGTGTTCTTCGACACCTGGGATACCGAAAGTGTTTGGTTCGGCACCGACAGCAGAGACCAAGTAGTCATATTTGATTTCAGCAACTTCATTTGGGTTCAAGCCTATGTTGATACCAAGGCCATTTGTGGTGTTGATGTTGCTGACAGACTTGATGGTAACGGTGTTCTTATCTGGGTTCACAGAAGTTGCCTCAGCTTCGTAATAAGTGACATCGCCTTTCTTTTTGTTGGCGAATGATACCACTGGTTCCATGATAGACTTCTCATCCACGGTACCGACTGGGCAAGATGGCAACAATGGTGTAAACAAAAAGTATGATCTTGGAGAGATCATAACGACATTGTATTTGGTGGAGTCAATGTGCTTCAAGAAAGAGATGGCACCCCAACCAGACCCAAGCACAACAATGGTTGGTTTATCAGTGTCATTTGGGGCAATGACTCTTGGAGCCTTGTGGAAAGATTGGGAACCACTAGTGACACTGGAAGCTTCGACAGCTTTGGTCTGCAAAGTGGTGGACAGGGGTCTTAGAGATCTTGTCACTTGAAGAGTAGATCTGAGGACTTGAGATCTGAGGGATCTCTTGATTGTTCTGGAGAGCATTTTGACCTTCCTGATGATTTTGTTCTGGCGTTGAGAAGTACGTGAAACTTCTTTCTTTAAATACCGAAATATTTTTCGCACAGGCGCTGATTGGACGGATCTCGGAGTTGACAAAAAGAAAAAACTGTGGGGGGCTCTTAACTATTGGAATGTGGTTAAACCTGGTGGTGGACAGGATGGTTGAAAGGGAATTATAATATGTTATTTAATATGTTATTAAGCCTTTGTATAGAAATTGGTTGGTAGCATTATAATTGTCTCCATATCTCCTTCCCATCTCCCTTTTAGCCACCAATTCTTTCGTAAACGGCCCTTCGGTGTTTAGCCAATCGTCCATGGAGGCCGACAAGTGAGTGACCTGCCAGTCGGGGATGTTTGTTGGTTGTTGGTTGATTGGTTCTTATCTTGTAGTTGTCATTACTGGTGGCTTCAATTAGTTACTGGTCTGTAACAGTGAAAAGCGTTGAACTTCTCCCCCATTAAGTCAACAGTCGAACAGGTCGCTGACTCTCCCCAGCGAGGGGTAGATGGTGGGGGTAATGGGTGTCTGATTTCTCACATACACAACTCTACACCCATGACCCTCCAAACTTCAAACGTGTGACAAACTTGGTAACCAGAAACCCCTCTTAGGAGTCCTACGGCTTTGACAATCGGCTAGTAAACCGATGATCGGATAAAACAGTCTGTTCAGCCCCACAACGCTGCATAACTCACACCCAGATCTTGTGTTGTTTCATTTATTTATCATTTATTATTGTTCAAGATTGTTTGACCTATGGTTTCAGTTTTACTAATATTATGATGTATTTTACTCAGTATATAGTTTAGGCCCAAGGCACGCACCCCAGCCCCTATCTTTGCCGGATAACGGCTCTCTTGTGAGTGATTTAAAACATGGAGCATGGATACATAGGGGTTTCATTTCTGGGAACCTCATTTATTCTGGTGTGCTTCGATGATATGCTGAAAGCTAAGAATAGGAACTTTCTTTGGAAGGGTACGAAATGTCATAAATAAGAGTAACCCTTTAGCATCAAATATTGTAACCGATAGTGGCACGAACGTTCTTAGAAGCCTGACGAGCCGTATCATATTGTTCTATGTAAATGTGAACCGTGTGGTAGGTCATCATTGTAAATATGAGAGTGAAAAGGTCGAAGTGATATCGTTCAGTTATATATAGGTCAATCCATTACGTTTCCTGTTAGGTGGCTATTCACATCCGAACACCAAGGAAACATCAGCTCCCAGGCCTTGCAGAAAATTGTATATGCTGTCTCGTTTCTATGGATTTTCGATGATAAACTGTGATCAATTGAAATTTACCAAGAATCAACAACATTGCAATAAGCAGATGACCAGTTACTCGAATTCGGAATTTTGATTATCGTCCAAAGACATGTCACATTTATTTATGAGTTTTATGAACACTTCCCTTCATCACAGCTGCCATAGGAGCTCAAGAACCACACTTATCATCTTCTCCCATTCCCCAGCGCCAGTTACAGGCCTCTATTATAATTTATTTAATATTTATAACATTCTAGAAAGTTGTCAGTTGACTTTATAAGCGTTGGGACTTACTAATTTGGACAATAGCGTAAGTTGTAACAACATGGTGTACAATGTTATGACCTCTTCACTAGTACCATTGGATGTAACACGTATAGTGTGGCCAGATCTTAATTCTGAAAATAAGTATGAGGAACGAACTTATGTGTAGTGTGTAGTCTATCATAACTCTGAATGTAGAGGTCTAACTTCTAAGGTTGGCTCTATGAGGGCCCTCTGGGCTCATTGAGTTCAGCAATTTTGTGACTTATATCTATAGTTTGGGACTAAGGTTGACAGCTAGCTAAAACAGATGCATCTGTTACGTTGTCGTGTCCCTTCCCCCCAGATCTGTTCGAGTGCACAGAAATTCAAGTAACAGCCAACTTGTGTTACCACTCAGCTGCACACAATATGCCTTTATCTGACTAGATTCAGATGACTATATAAGGACATTGATTCATTGCTCCACGACTCATATTTGGCGATCGTCGATTAAAGGAAGGAAGATTGTTGCACTTTAATGGAATCTTATATAAATCGGATGTCTTGTTCAAACCGTACACAGTTTACTGTTGTGGATAATTTAGGTGAATATCATAGATATACTATATACAACCACTGACAGGATTCATTTCTATTGGAACTTCTTTAGGTACTGTTCGGTATGACCTGATTGATGTTCGGCTTGCCGCTTGAACAACACATGATGTTTCCCACATGAGAACAAACGATATACATATATATGGTTGGAAAGCACTTTGCAATACTTGAAAGTTAAAGCATTTCCAAAGAGTGGCTAATATGATCTGCCATTGAGGTAGGGGAAACCGTTACAGAGTAAAACAACTGTTAAAGCTCAACAAGAGTGCCTTTACAAGGTGCACCGGAGACGACAACAGGGTGTGGTTAAGGGACAAGTGAGCAGAAAAACTTCCTGATGATGTCTGAAAGGAGACATTTTCAATTTAGGATCAACTGTTTGCCAAGACTCGTGTCACTTTAAGGTTTGCTTATATCGGTGTGGTAATCTGATTATCTGAGTGGCAGATCCGTTTTTGTCTGAGGCAGGCCTCCCAATGCACGCTGCAGTTTAGGCCAAAGACTGGAGAATTACAAACTTATCTATGCAATTCAAGCCGATAGGTAACTAACAGGCTGGACTTGACCTTTCTTCCATGTAATGCCATGCGCCATTTATTGTGCGCTTTGGACAAGTTATTGTGAATGTCAGTCTGGCTGTATGGTAGTATTGTTATTATAATTTATAACAAATTTCAATCTATCGCTTTTCAAATACCCGTTGGTATGCTGTTGAGGTACTACCTTGGCTCGAACAGCGGCTACTCTTTCTTTTTCTCCTTTAACATTTTCTCTTTCTCTTGTTTGTTCAAAAGTATATCTCCCTCGTGGTTTGCGGCCGATTTATTGGTCTGTACGAGTCAGGTTTTTTTGCATTGTCAATGTTCTCTTAGGAATGGTGTGCCTCGAAGAGATGTGCCACTAATTATAGCACTAGTGCTATATCTGGAGCTTTGGGTGGTTTGACAGCATACGGTTTGATAACAATCCCTATTTAGATGGGCTGGAGATGATTATTTACTTATGAAGGTGTCCAAACACTCTTCTCTATTCCATTCCTTCCGATTTTTCTTCCGAAATGAGTTTATATGGGCCTTGTGGATGAGTGGAGAAGAGAAGGAAGTTCTTAAAGACGAAAGTTAACTACTCATCCTGACTTTTCGCAATAAGAAGTAACAAGTTCACCTGAGTGAGGTCTTGAGAACACTTAAAGACACCAACAACTAGGTCTTAAGCGTTTATGAGTTTGTGTGTACACTCTCTGCTGTTTGGAATTTCTTACCAATAAGTTATAACTATCAAGAAAACGAAGTCAGCCAGTACATTACACAACTAATAACGGTTTAGGACTCCAGTGTATACTATTAGTTGGGTTTCGTACATAATTCCTCCTATTATTCTCATCAATGGACCCCGCGGTGGGCCCTTGATCATTGATTGTTTTTTCAGGGTCGCTGGTTCATCGCGCTGCACAAAGAGGCTAAAGATGGATTTTTATACATATGAGTGTGTTACATGGGCAGTATCGTCTGAGCATCTGTTGCAGCTGCTGGTATATTGATTGTCCAGGCTTTGAAAAGGAATTTGGAAATTCTTACTGGACTACAAGGTTTGGTGTTCTCTTCTTGTGATTTCTCTGCTGTAGAACTATAATCTTGTGAACAAGAAGAGACAGGCATCCGGTCAAGACGCCTATGTGAATGCCAAGGATTACAAGGATATCTACTTCCACTTCATCTTGCAAATCTCTTGGAACAGAAAGCACTTTTGTTCCAAGTAAATGATTCAGAACTATTGGCGGATCCTGGCGGCAAATTGCAATAGAAGAAACATTGGAATATAATGAATTATAGGTGACGACATAGAAATCATCTAATACATCAGTGGGCTTGAATTTTACCTTTTACGCCTTTTGGTTAGAAGATAGGACCTGACCAGGCTTAGATGCATATCGCCTCTATTACGCAAGACTACAAAGTCGAGGTGTACAATGTAGATGTGCCTATGAAAAATGGAATTGTAAAGTATAATTAAATGGTATTTTATGCTTACTTTTGAGAAACACTGAACATTCAGCTGTCAGTATTTCAATTTTCCAAAATTCTAAGATCCAATCAATTATTATCTGATTAGATGCGTGTCAAGAAGACGTTTTTTGTACCATGAGGACCCCCAGATGGGGGGGACGTTCTTTACGCAGTCCTGCACCGCCCAAAAATCCAGTTAGCAAAGAAAACTTTGGAACCCTCAGACTTCGAGAACCCACAAAATCAATTCTTTTGTAGGTGTTTTTACATCATAACACTTCGAATTTCGGATGCTTTGACTTTTGAACTGGCTTTTGATTGTTGGCCCTTAGCAGTAGATGACGAGTAACAGCCTGAGAGGATGGGTACATAATATCCAGGAGTAGCAGCCTGCTCTCATTGATCTAGGATGATGGCAGGCCTTCCGATATATCAGATTGAAAAATACAGGAACTATTTGAATTCACTAATTCCATTACAATGCTGATTTATGCCTCGTCGATTCCCGATAAGAGTGATTGAGCCATCAAATGAATCTCACTGAAATGGACGAGGAGCATTTCTAAGAATTGATCGATATCTGTCATATTTTAATGCGTTGGATTTCAATATCGAGCGCATCCAAGACTCAATGGCGAAAAAGCATATATATATATATATATATATATAACTGCAAAGTAATCACTGGCTTATTCGAAGCTGGGAATGCGAATAGAAGCTTTAAGGTTTGCAGGCGTATATTCAGGGTTTAAGTATGACGCCCCAAAAAAGCCTCAAGCCTTGCTACAATTTCTAGTCATAAAAACTATGAGTTCAAATGCGACTTATATCTTGCCCGATTAGTTTTTTTTTCAGGCTGTGTAATGCGTAAATCTTAATCTCTAATGCCATGAATGAATCTCAAAAAGGCTGAATAAATACCACCAGGGCTGCAGGTCAGAGCCGGACCAAATGTACGCGAAACGCAGATATGTCTCGTGACGCAATGAGCGCTGTACAAAGCGGCCAGCCCTATCCTACAATAAACCGAGAGGTGTAATCCGCCACACGTAATGCGTGAGGCGTTCTGTGTTAGCCTTTGTTATTGTTGGCGCGTCACTCAAAACTTATATCAAGTGGCTTTGGCCCTTCGAAAAGTCCTTTTAGAGAAGTAATAAATGACAACGCGCAAGTGATTGGTAATTCCAGAGCTGTATGGAATAATATGAAACAAGATATGGTTTTGAACAGCGACGGACACAGGATGTACAGCGATAGCATGAAGCTCTGTGGTGATGGAACAGACCGTCTGTTATCATTCCCATCAGGGTCAAATATCTCAAGAAATAAGATTCTGGAACAGAGACATGCCTGACTATTGAGAAGAGGTTCCTGGACTCCTTTATTCTCATCTTTTCTGTATTTTGTGCGTTCCAAATGATGCTTGTTCTTGTTATCAAGTTCGACTTAGAGCCGCCGAGCTGGAGAGCTGTTGACTTCAGCACGGTCTTTCTGTCCTATTTGTTACCGATTTGATTATATTTAAGGAGCATTGACACATATGTTCATGCTAATATTCATTCTGAAAGTCCGTTGTGGTGACAGTGTTGCTAAAAGTACGAATAGTTGAGGAGACTCATAAACTGGTCACATGGTTTCTGGTGTCTTCTATGGCTATTATGACCGCTATGAGTAGAGACGCTAAAGAAACTACTTAATCGACTGCCTGTTGATTATCTAATGAGTTCCCAGCAAGTGTGTCCTAAGGGAAGAACTACACATATTGCACATTCCCCTACTACTGAAATTCAGTTGGTGTTGAAAACAGCAAATGAAGTCATAGAAGCACCAGAAATGAAGTACAACTCATTGAGTAATACCTATGCTGCTTAGTCGTTAAGCTTGGGACGTCGGTAGTAGTCAGCAGCAGAACATGTATGATATTCATTTCCGACGGTCAAACAACGCTTAATGATCAGATCATCACACCACAGATGATACTACGCTAACCGACAGAGTATCAAAGTTGCGAAGTGACGAAATATCAATTTTCGATAATCTCATCAAATGCTCTTGCCCTGAGACTTTTTGTCTTTTCATGTTCAAAGTTTTTCTCTGTTTATCTATCGGGGTAAGAGAAGGCGCCTTCATATTCAGCTCCTCAGCATGACAATGACTGCGAGTACTGTGAGTCATTCACTCCTTCTTTCAGCGTTCATAATGCCTTCCGTGACTGCGTAAATTGCATGAATGAGCAATTGGCCATTCTAGAAAGCACGACTCTGGTCCTTGAATATCTGCTGATTGTCTCCCGTTCAATTAGTAAATATGAGCAATTTTTTGATGATCCAGATTGGAATGGGGTTGATCGTTCTGTAGAATTTAAGGGAACACTATTTGCAGGAACTGATGCCTTAGACCCTAGACCCAGAAAAGGAAGCTGCTGGGATCGTGAAAGTCTAATACAGATATTGTTGGAGTCCATCCATTATTCTATTAAGATCGAGATCCGAGCTCATCGAAAATGCCTTGACACAATCTTGCTCCTAATATCGAAACTGCATCGGAGTTTTATGTTTCGACAATTGATAGTTGCAGTCAGGATGTCAGTATGGTAGAACAGTATAGTAGATCCAGAATTGTATTTTTCTAAAGATATGGAACGTGAAATTTGTGCTCATTTTTACTGAGTAGGCTTCCTTCGTTATCCATCCTCAACCTGACCATGTAACTTGAACTCTTGCCTAGTTTGAAAGGTTTGGGGTTGTTCAGTCTCCTTCTCTTAATCTGCTCCCGTTCCCGCCCACTTTAGTGTTCATAACTTCAGAGTCTCCCGGTATGTTTTGTGATGTTCTGTGACATGTCAACAGCCAGAGAATATTCTTATTAAGGGAGCGCATAACCACTGAACATCTCTAAGAAGTATTTCGACTGTTTGAGATTAAGGCCTTTGAACTGAGTGAGCTGAAATTCAAATAATTCAAAGCTGTAGAGATCAGGCATATATTATAGAGCGTACACAAAATTGTAATACATACATTATAAAATAGGCAGTGTTCAACGGAGATGGACCTGCAATATCTCAAATTCATGATTACGCAAGCTTGCCTTCTTTAACAAGATTACTTCTCCACCAGCAATAAACTCACTATAGAGAAGCTGTTCACCTCAGCTTTGGATTTCTAAAAATCCTTGTGCATCGGGCTTGATAGCAGATATAAAATGGAGTTCCTGAACACTGAAAATTAGTGGAAAAGAAGTAGATAGCTAAGATATTATGCATAGGGGCAGCAGACATATATTTGTAGATGGACACTAATGGCATTATGAAGAACTGGCAGACAACTATTTAGAAGCGCAGCATGTATCTATGTCTCGAGAAATGCTCATCAGAGAGATCCGAAAGGCTTAGAAATCAACCGTTATCGATAATGACAGCAGCTTATCACGAACCTTGAGATCAGTGGTGAGAATACAACATTGAACATGGCCTCTATATACAGCATTGCAATTCCTAGGGACGTTACAAAAATACAAAGGACCTATGAGTGTGTGGCTCTTATAAGCGGCCTTATGGAAATATGTTACTCATCCCTCACCCATATGTGCGGATCTTTCCATTTTCTAGCGCAAACATTGTTGCATAAGGGGCGCATAATAAGCTATGTCTTTGTGAGTTCACTACATACGCAACAGTTGACTGCTGTTTTACGACGGGAAGAAGTTATGAGAGCCACCTCCAAAAACTATTCTCAAACCGCTAATGAACAGTATCGATGTTCCCTGTCCGGGCAACGAACAATGGTACTTGACCGAATGTGTCACTTGTTAGCCAGTGCAGGCGCACGTGGCTCGCTTAGGCGCACTATAAATGTGGAGCGGAACTCCCATGCTCTCGACTTTTCTCCCAATAATAGAATTCAAAAGGCGCCAGAACCCATAACATAGTATGGATCTCACAGTGGACGGGGAGAAAGGACATGAGGAAACTAACCAGTGGTGGCTTGCTGAAGAGTACACCATGAAAGAGGCTATTGTCTCCAGAGGGGATGAGTTGGAGAAGTACAACAAGCTTGTGAGGCTGTATGGTGCTGAATTAATGAAGATGGTGGCAGTGCAACCATCATTGCCACAGCACAAGGGTGTGTCTGTAAACAAGATTATGGAACACAGTCATTCTATGTCCATCGAGAACAAGTTGCTTAACTTCTTTATCTTTATCTTTTCTGTGTTTTGTATGTTTCAGATGGTCTTGATTCTCATAATCAAGTTTGATCTAGAGCTTCCAACCTTGAAGATCATTAGCTACGGTATGATTTTCCGCTATGCTTACCTAACTATTCTCGTTATGGGTAAATCGTTGACCTATCTCTTTATGCTCACATTCTTCTTTAGAATCTATGTCGGTATTAAGATCTTCAAGAATTATGTTACTACAAATATCTTGTTGAGATTGATAAACTTGCAATTCATGGGATTCTTAACATCTTCTTTGATCATCATCCTCATTATTGCATCTGATATGATCTTGAAGACGCTCTTGACACAGTTGGAAGTCATCGACGATGGCTATATCGATGAGTTCCTGGGCAAGTTGATCAAATGGACCAGTTATACAGATATCGTTTTCTACTCAACCATCGCTGTTGGGTTGGTGTTGACTACAACGAGGAAGTTGGTTAGATGCGTTGTTCAACTCTGATACTACGCTGTTAATTATGATACCTTTAATGAACTCTAATGACCATATACATTTTCTGTAGAAGTTCAAACTTATGAGCACACAATGTCCAGCACTGTTGTGTCAAATAGAAAGTCCATACCTACCGGCTGGTCGGACTCTTCACTCCACACGATCTTCAGATACCTCAGGACCTTCTCAGATAGAGAAGAATGGATGATATTGCTCACGTTTTGGAACCTTTCGGTAAAGAAATCACGATGTTCAGGTGTTATAGATACACTTCCTCCGATAAACATCGCCCAAATCGGTTGAAAGTAATCACTATCCAACATCTTGGAATATTCCATCTCCTTCACCAGTAAGGCCAGTTCCTTTTGGACATCATGGATCTCAATGGTATCGTCACAAAGTTTCTTCAATAGGATCATGGAACCATAGAGCACAGATTTGGAGAATGATAACGTCTGCTTCTGACTTTTCTCAAGGGTATCCAAATTAGTCAATTCCAGTTGTTTCAAGTTCTCCACAATTCGGTCTTTCAGATCTAGGCAAAGCAACAGGTCTTCAGCAGACAATGGGAGTTGCTTCAAGCGACACATCCATGAACATTTAGCACTCAACTCATGCGCAACTAACCCAATACCAAGAATTGGGTTATTCAACCAGGGGTCATCACTAGAGGATTCATTCAGTGGTGCTTCCAATATCCAACCAAACTGCTGAAAGAAATCAAAAGGGGAAGGGACAGCTCCCAACTTATCATGATGACACATCAAGAGAGTAATAGAATAGTTGAATACGAAATGCTCCGTCAGGATTTTATCCAGCGGTGTCACTTTGACATTCTTGCTGAATCTTTTCTTGAGAATCTCAAATGCGGCACTCAAATGTGCTGCTGTTTTGGTGGCATTCAAACCAAGAGACTTATCACGAAGACATAGCGTCTGGAGTAGTTGAACAGAAATGAACAGATGGTCTTCACACCCATCGGTTGATCTCTGAATGTCGTTGATCAGTAACTTAACACATTGATGATACCTGTTGTGCGCCTTCTGTATGAATGAATTGTCATTATAAGCCAATGAAGTGGCACCACATGCCAGGAAAATCTCTTTGACGGTTGTGTTCGTCACAGCATAGGGCAACAAGATACTCATTGGTGAGAGTAGTGGATGACAGTGAGCGGGTGTGATGGAGCTGAGAAAAACACTTACAAAGGAGTCGTAGCATTGAGTGTCTTCAGAAGTGACGATCTCTTCCTGTTTATGGCCTTCCTGGATCTTGATGAACTGTTTCAACAGCGGATCTTCTTTCTTCACCTTCGGCCACTGACAGTCCAGTCCACGTCTTGAACAGCTGAGGCACACCGGTTTCTCTTCACCGCATTTCTTTCGGCGATGTTTACACTGTAAGCACCCATGGACCGACTTAGTGAACTTTCGTCTTGCCCTCGTCTTCTTCAACCCAGCACTTGGACCCTCAAGCACCAAGATTTGCTGATATTGATGGTATGTCGACATTGATAGATGGTTTGTTGCGGCGGCGTTACTTGTTCCACAGTCGCCGTACCTTCTTGATCCGTCTGGGAACCGTCTTCTCCTTTTGTTTATCCGCTGGTGATGTTTCCTCGATAGCGCGCTAACCTCATTGGGTAATCAGCTACATTGTCGGCTTCCAGTTTTGGAACACGATGAGGACGCCTGTATATATAAGGACGACTTGTCCGATACTCTTCGATGTTCTTTTACGTACTGAGTGAACTAAATAATGACCAGCATAACAACCACTGCCACCCTTAGACTCTCAACTACATCTCTCACTGTCCAGCCTGGAAGATTGATAAGTACTATCCACGAAACTGCAGAGTTTGGTGCCAAATTTCCTTGGGGAACTGACCCAACAGAGACCGGTGTATGTCGCCTTGCACTGAGTGATGAGGATAAGAAAGTAAAAGACTGGTTCGTCAAGGAGACTGAAAAGCTCGGGTGTAAAGTCACAGTGGATGCCATGGGTAACATCTTTGCGCTGTTCCCTGGGCAGAATGATGGAAAACCAACTGCAATGGGGTCCCATTTGGATACCCAACCAACCGGTGGTCGTTACGACGGTATCTATGGTGTTCTCACTGGGCTGGAAGTATTGAGAACCCTGAAAGAGAACAACTATGTGCCTAAATATCCTATTGTTTTGATCAACTGGATGAATGAAGAAGGTGCTCGTTTCCCTATGGCATTGATGGCATCTTCAGTTTGGGCAGGGATGTATACAAAGGAGGAGATCTATAAGATGGAATCGATTACTGATGAGAAACCTGTCACAGTTGGTGAGGAGCTGAAGAGGATTGGGTATATGGGAACAGTTGACTGTTCCCATTTGGCAATGCCAATCGCTGCGCATTTTGAGATTCATATCGAACAAGGCCCGGTGCTGGAACGCGAGAATAAGAAGATCGGTATCGTTACTGGCGTCCAAGGCTATAGTTGGTGGAAAGTTCATGTCAAGGGTAAAGCCCAACACACTGGTACAACCCCAATGGATATGAGAAGTGATACCCTTTTAGCTGCTGCTAAGATGATTATCAAGGCCAATGAGATTGCTTTGAAGAATGGCGGGTATGCCTCCACTGGTACTTTGGATTTGACACCAGGCGTCATGAATGTCATTCCTGGCGAAGTGTCCTTTGGATATGATTTGCGTCATGTTGATGATGACAAGATGGCATCACAGATCAAAGAGAGCAAAGAATCATTTGAAGAAATTGCAAAGTCCTCGGGTGATAAAATCAGCGTAGAATTTGAACATATTCATACACAACCAGCTACAAAGTTCAATGAGACTTGTATCCAGTGTGTTCGTGAGAGTGCTGTCGAGCAGTTCGGTGAGGAGCAGACCAGGGAGATCGTTTCAGGTGCTGGCCATGATTCGTGTGCTACTGCACTACATGTGCCAACTTCTATGATCTTCATCCCATCTAGGGACGGTGTCAGTCATAACCCTGAAGAGTACAGCACTCCAGAGCAAGTGCACGATGGCTTTTTGACAATGCTGCGTGCTGTTTTGAAATATGATGCCTTGAGAGAGGAGTGATATGAACTGTATACACACTGTATAGATCTAGACCATGCAATACTGCAGTCAATAAATGCCAATTAAGAGATTACGGCAATTGTTGCATCGCTTAACTGACCGAGAATTGACAGTTCTCTGGCCACCGTAGGAAACACATTAGCCACCGTTTGCACAATTAGGCAGGCACATAGCGCACAGTGCCTGGACCCTTCTATAGCTGGGCGATCACTTATCGAATGTTACGAGGCGTAACAGCCACCGTTTTGACGTCTTTCTGTGGCTGAAGAGAAGTGAAAAGTTTTCTCAAGAAACTGTGGCATTGAACATAACCAAAATACCGATAAAAAAGTGGCAAATTTATGGGTTATACCATTTTGAATGGTATAAATTTGATAAAGTAGATGCAATCATAATAGAACATTTCAAGTAGTGAGTTCTATTCATCCAATTCCCTGTCTTTTTCCCCAAAAGACGGAATAATTCTTTCCCTGCCACACTTACACATATCACGTGCACAGCAGTTATTGCAGCAGAAAAAGTGTCACTGAGAACGCAGAACCTGTGTGGCACAGTGTGGCACAGTGTGGCGGATATGAGACTGAAATGATTTATAAACAATTCCTTTCCTTCACTGCAAGAGGACGATCTTGTGTCATACAGTCATTAAGTCAAAATGGTTGATTTGGAGTCAGGTTCTTCGAGTCGGGATGCCCATGAGCTCTATGAGCTTCATTCCGATGATAATTCTCTCCCTCTCTACGGATACACTGAGCAGGACGCTACAATCATAGGCTGGACCAAAGACGTTTTTTCCAACCCTAAGCAGAGATTTGTGAACTACATCACTTCCCTTTTCCCTATCGCTAAGTGGATCCTCCACTACAACTTGGCGTGGTTATATGCTGATGTCGTCGCTGGTATTACTGTCGGTGTCGTTATGGTCCCACAATCTATGTCCTATGCGCAGTTAGCTGGTCTGCCTGCTCAGTATGGGCTCTATTCTGCCTTTGTCGGTGTTTTTATCTACTGTTTCTTTGCCACTTCCAAGGATGTCAGTATCGGTCCTGTCGCGGTGATGTCTCTTGAAGTGTCCAAAGTGATCACAAGAGTACAGGAGAGAAACCCTGACCTTACTGCCCCAGTCATTGCTACAGTACTTGCCTTCATTTGTGGTGTCATCACACTGGGTCTCGGTATCTTCCGTCTGGGTTTCATCCTTGAGTTCATCTCCATGCCTGCTGTGCTCGGCTTTATGTCGGGTTCTGCTTTCAATATTATCGTTGGTCAGGTGCCTGGCCTCATGGGTTACAGCAAGTTGGTTAACACTAGACAGGCCACCTACCAGGTTGTTATCAACTCTTTGAAGCACCTTCCAGATTCGAATCTGAACGCTGTCTTTGGTTTGATTCCTCTTTTTATCCTCTACGCTTGGAAATGGATCTGCAACGCTGGGCCAAAGAGATTCCCAAAATACTCAAGAGTCTTTTTCTATGTTCAGGCTCTAAGAAATGGTGTTGTACTCGTTGTATTCACGGTGATCTCATGGAGTATCGTTAGGCATCCAAAGTCCAAAAATAAAGTTTCTGTCTTGGGCACGGTGCCATCAGGTTTACAAAACGTTGGTGTTATGAAGTTACCAGATGGTGCCCTCAGCGCCATTGCGCCTGAATTACCCGCTGCTGTCATCATCTTATGTCTGGAACATATCTCTATTGCCAAATCTTTCGGAAGGATCAACGACTATAAGATTGTTCCAGATCAAGAATTGATTGCAATTGGTGTCACAAACTTGGTTGGTACTTTCTTCAACGCTTATCCTGCTACTGGTTCCTTCTCAAGATCCGCTTTGAAAGCTAAATGTAACGTCAAGACGCCTTTTGCTGGTATTTTCACGGGTGCGTGTGTCCTTTTGGCATTGTACTGTCTGACTTCTGCATTTTACTATATCCCAAAGGCAACGCTAAGTGCTGTTATCATTCATGCGGTGAGTGATCTGATCACAAATTACAAAGTTACTTGGAATCTGTCCAAGGTGTCTCCAATCGATTGTGGTATTTTCTTGATCGCTGTACTCATCACAGTGTTTTCATCTATTGAGAATGGTATCTACTTTGCAATCTGTGCGTCAGTTGCCGTCCTCCTGTTCAACTTGACCTTCCCTAATGGTGTGTTCCTCGGAAGAGTGAAAGTTGCTGAGATTGTCAATCCGAAGATTATTGAGCTCGATGATGGGTCTGTTGTGGATTCTGACGAATTCATCGAAGTTGGTAAAAAATTTGAACATGTTGAGAGTAAGAAGCCAAAGAACAAGGATATCAAGTATCACACAAAATGGGTTCCAATTTCGAAGGCTGTCAATAATGACGTGGAGATTGTTCCTCCACCACCAGGTGTCGTTGTCTTCAGACCAACTGAATCATGGACGTACTCCAATTGTTCGAGACAGTTTGACCAAGTGTTTGATGAAATAAGAAGGGTCACTCGTAAGGGTAAGACTGTTCAGATCTTGAGCAACATTGATAGACCATGGAATGATCCTGGGCCATTACGCCTACCGTGGTCTAAGAAGCCATTCCATGCAGAAACCAAAGTCGATGATAGACCAGTGCTCAAAGTGGTGGCTTTCGATTTCAGCTCCGTGATCCAGATTGATTCTACAGGTGTCCAAACCTTAGTTGATTTGAGAAAGACTTTGAACAAGTATGCTGATAGGGAAGTTGAATACCACTTCTCTGGTATTTTGAGTCCATGGATCAGACGCGCGTTGATCAATGCAGGATTTGGTGTCGCTAGAGATGGCTGTGTCGAGCAAGTGAGCTATGTGAATGTCCTTGAAGACAGCAACAGTGTCTTGGGTTATCAATCTGCTATTGCAACGAATACACCATTCTTCCACCTGGAGATGCCTTCGTTTGATAACCATGACGTTATCGAGCATGATCACGCGCAATAGCCTGAGAGGTTCTTAGTTATGATTTTGGTGTTTATTGTTTTGTTTGATTTTTAGGTTAATTTTTACATTGATTTTAGAAAGTGATTATTGTGTTAGTAGTGTTATTGATCATCGTCTTCTGGGATCAATGGACAATGCAGGTCAAACCATTCTTCGCCTCCATGTTGGCATTGACTCTTGCCCTTTGTGATAAATCCAAGCCTGTTGTAGAAAGGTAGGAGGTTTTCCTTTGCAATGATGGCGATCTTCTCACCAACATATTGGTTTGAAAGCTTCTGTATATAGTCGTGGAGCAATAACGTGGCAAGGTTCTTCTTCTGGTACTCTGGGTGCACAACCACAGAGTGGACACCAACAGTTAGAGATGACTCAACATGGCCTTTCTTGATGCCATTTGACGAGGTCGATCCAGCAGTTGGCATCTCCATGGATTCTTCTGTAATGAAATCACCGTCAATCTTCGTACCAATGACGTGACCAATCAACTTCTCATTTACTATCGTGGACTTTGCCTCTGGTAGATACGAATCTTGTTGAGTACTTGTGGCATCGGCGTCCTCTTTGGAAACATGTAAGTCGGATCCTTCACCTTGTAGCTTCTCGGTTTCAGCATCATGCTTGTGGTACTTTGGGTTGAACTCTCTTATAAACAACCCAGAGGCGAGCTCAGGACACACCGTCAGCCTGTAGAGTAGCTTCTCTCTGGAACATCTCTCAGAAGGCGGAAACCCGAGTTCTTCGAGTGCTGCAACTTGGACGAGATCCTCGACGTTCAGTGGCCTGATTGCTAGATGCAATGGCAGCTCTGAACTCATTGCTGCTATTCTCTTCTGGTCTTGTGGGTTTCCAAAGTTGATTTTTCACATCCCCTGCGCCAGCTTTTTGTTATTGCGCGCGCCACTTTTGAACACCAAAGCCGCAGATTGCTTAGGCGGCTTTCTTTCTTCACCCAACAACATCAGCGGAAGTGGTAACAGATGATATTTGTTACGGGACGAACGCAAATGTGATTTGAGCTCTCAATTAAATGCTTCTGATGTCATACGTCTGTGTTTGATGAAGTCTATGGAATCTCCGACTATTGTCATTTGGATGGGACCAGGGTTCTTGGGTTTAGCCGCCCAAATTTACTTTCTGATCTGATCTAATTTGAGAATATGTTGCAAGAACGCACATGGTGATACTCATTGGCTACGTGTATCAACATGAGCGTTCTTGGTGTGTGCTTCTTTTTGACTTAGTTGTCCAGATTATTATCACAGGCAGAACGGTGTTGTTATCATCATAACAGTAATAACGTACATTTACGTGAGTTTACTGGTGAAAAATGAATTGTTTTATATCTTCTCTCATTGAATTATGGAAATAATGGTCTTTTGATACATACCGCTGGTATGGATTTAAAGATTGATTGACTGATTGATTGATCCATTCATTGTGGTGTCCTCTGCGATGAGGATGACATGATGATTACATTATCATAAATCGACAAGATCTACTGATTCATGATACACACTATTTTTTTTGTATAACTCTGGTTACATTCGTGCCAGGTGTGGTATGGGTGGACCTTCGTGGATCCACAAGGCCTGTAATCAAGAGATGATCAATGTCATCTCTTGAGTACTGCTTTTTGCCTTGTGGTGTGTTATTTGTAGGAGAGTGAGTAAACCACTACTAAAGCTACCTACTACAAATATTATCCGGTAAGGACCACACTTCGCGAACGTTGATGCCAAAATAGCATTGATGAAAGCTACCACAACACTCCAGGAAACACTTGCCAAAAAAAACATAAAAGATGTCTGAAATCGCTCCACTTTCACAGATTCTACCGCTTGAGCTGGTGGATAAGTGCATCGGATCGCGGGTGTGGGTACTGATGTCTAGTGAGAAAGAATTCGTAGGTACGCTTGTGGGATTTGACGATTTCGTCAATATGGTTTTGGAAGATGTCACTGAGTACGAAGGCGATGGTTCAGAAACATGCAGAAAGAAGATCTTACTCAGTGGAAACCACATTACAATGCTTGTTCCAGGTGGTGAGAGACCAAAGAGTTGAGAGATATATCTTTTGTACTATAGAATGCGGGAAATGCTAATGAGAATGGCCATGTCTTATACTCTATGTAGAGAGAATATCAATGTTTGTTGCACTTGCACGCCACATGATGAGCATGAATACCGATCTATATGGCCTGAAATTATCAGCGATGTGGTTCACATGAGCATCATGAATAACTTTCCAATCTCTTTTCTTCTTATCATCAAACGTAGATCTCTTCTTATGAAGACTTAGATCGACCGCTAACTTAGCATTCTTGAGCAACTGTGGCCTTGTTTCCAAGTAACGAGATACTCCTCTGGCAACTCCTAGGTCATCATAAGCAAAGATATCGAGTCTATGCAATCCAAACACCATCGTCATTTTTGCGCTCCAAACCCCAATTCCTTTCATTTCGACCAATTTATTAACGATCTCATCATCAGAGGCATTGAGGAAGAATTTATCATCGACTTCCTTATCAGCAAACTTTTGCGCGATGCTCTTAATGTATTCACC
This sequence comes from Williopsis mrakii, assembly GCA_003706445.3. Classification (NCBI taxonomy): domain Eukaryota; kingdom Fungi; phylum Ascomycota; class Saccharomycetes; order Phaffomycetales; family Wickerhamomycetaceae; genus Williopsis; species Williopsis mrakii. The sequence continues at coordinate 84,523 of PPLH03000037.1, forward strand.
CTTTCTTGCGGAAAGCCCACATTTTTCCTTCAGTTCCATGCTATCCACAAGTAATACCTGTTCAGGTGTAGGATAATCGCCACTGAAATAGTTCTTGAACTTGTTTTCGATCGATTTTGCGGCTGCACCACTCACCTGCTGTCCTATTATGGTGCGACAGAGCCCTTCGAAGTGTTCCTTAGAAGTGGATCTCGGTTCCACAGATGTGTCAAACTGTGTAAAAGGTGCATTTACAATTATCGGATAAAGAGAAGGATCCTTGGACAGAACATATTGCAGACCTTTGATGAATTCAGTCTTGTGCTTATCTATATAGCTTTGCGGCAAGGACAGATCCTGAGGGATCGGATATTTCTCTGAAAGGTGAAGTTCCCAGTCTTTGAAGAGGACTTTCTTCTTCTTTGGACTCTCGGGAACTGCAATCTTTCGCTTCTTTGAGTTTACTGCGACAAGATGGATGGTTTCTTCAGTGGCAATCTCATTAATGATGGAAGCAGATCTCAATATTCTTTTCGACATTTCTTTTGGTCCTTCTGAAATGAATCATAATATTTGTGGGTGGCAAATCCTTGACACAATTAAGAGGGCAAAAAGTAAACAAAGAAGTGAGTAACACCAAAATAGAAGGGAAGCACAAAACTAAAGAAATGATGAATTTAACGGCGTCTATCGAACATACTGGTCAATTTTTCAATGTGGATGTCCCTGAGGACCTCACTTTTAACGACTTCAGGGCATATCTCAGCGCAGAGAGTGGTGTGGAACCTGACGACCAGTTGTTGATACTCAACGGTGGCGAATTGAAAGGCGATGGAACTCAGACGCTACAGGAGATGGGTTTCAAAGATAACGATATGATCGTCATCAGAGATAAAAAGAAGACACAGCAGCCTGTTAGAGCTACTGGTACTGCTGTTACAAGCGATGACCCTTCTGGTTATGTTGAACAACAGATTGAGACGTTGAGACAGCAACTCCTCGCACGTCCACAGATGAGGGAACAAATGCTAGGAATGAACCCTATTTTAGAACATTACCTGGATGACCCGGTCCAGTTCAGAGAGATTGTGACTTCATCTTTACAAGAATCTGGTATGTCACATAGCGGATCATTACCAGGTGGTGTTTCTCGTGAGGAATGGATGAGATTGCAACAAGATCCTGATAACCCAGAGAACCAGAAGAGAATCATGGAACTTATCGAACAAGACCAAATTGAAGAAAATATGCGCGCTGCGTTGGAGATGACTCCAGAGAGCTTCGCCACTGTGACGATGCTCTATGTTGATGTTGAAATTAATGGATTCCCGGTGAAAGCATTTGTTGATTCCGGAGCTCAAACTACAATCATGAGTACAGAATTGGCAGAGAAGTGTAATCTTACACGCTTAATTGATAAGAGATTCAAAGGTGAAGCTAGAGGTGTTGGTAAGACTGAGATTGTTGGGAGAATACATAGCACGCAGTTGAAGATCGAGGATAGATTCATTCCATGCAGTTTTACAGTGTTGGATACCCACGTTGATATGTTGCTCGGGTTGGATATGTTGAGAAGACATCAGGCTTGTATTGACTTGAAGAACAATAAGCTTGTTATTGAAGGTGTCGAAACACCGTTCTTACCAGAGTCTGAGGTTCCCAAGACCATATTCAGTACTGGCATAGGTCAACAAGGTCAGTTATTGGACACTAGTGCTCCAAACGCAATATCTTCCCAGTCACGGACTTCTCCTGCTGCTGCTGCTGCCGCTGCTGCCGTCTCGAGAAACCAAGAAGCTCAGACTGTTAGGGTTGATGAAACAGCCATTTCCAGATTGATGTCCTTAGGCTTCTCAAGACAAGAGGTTATGGAAACTCTGGAGCGAGCTGGTGGAAATGTTGAGATTGCAGCTTCGTTGCTGTTTCAGTAGTTCATAGATCAATATCGCTATATTTCCTGTCATGGGTGTGGACAAATGTCAGTGTAGGATGATTACCGACAATATCCTTGGATAAACCTCTCCATATCCACGTCACTTTGTTCTTTGGGACTGTAATTTCTGCTCTGAAGTTCTCAACAAACGTTCTATCATGCAAGTTGATACTGTTTGTATAGACCAGGAATTCGCTAAAGATAGAAACAGATGACCAAAAGGACAGTTTCCTGAAGCATGCAATCACAAGAGATGACACCTGCCCACCATTGAGGCAGTGGATGTAGAGAGGAGACCGGTCTAAGTCAATCATAAGTTCAAGGGCTCTAACAACGACACCATAATCGATGGGGACCTCACGTTTTTTTCTCTTACCACCGCCTTCTTTAGCACATTCGATATGGATCACTTCAATTCCGTTCTCTCGGACAAAATTGTCGAACAAAGGGTCTGTGGCCTGCGTGATGGGCTCTGGGGTCAACGACACTATGGTTTTGAGTCTCAGTCTCTTGAGGAATCTGAAGTTGATCTCCCTCGGGTACGAACCACGATACAAGTTCGGCTGTAATGCTGAAAAACGAAGCGGAGGAACAAGGAGTTCCGTTCTAGAAGTCATCGGTATCTTTGATGGGTGGTTGGTGATTCTTTTTGTGGTTATTTCGTTGGTTTTGTATCGTTGTTTTTTCGCTTCCCGGTCAAGTTGGAAATGGTGAAACTTCGGACAGGGGGTCAAACCAGGTTTCATCAAGTCTCAACTTCTGAGAAACAGCAATAAAGACACAAAGAAAAAATGGATTTAATCTACGAGCAAGAGGCAGCTGACAAGCTGGAAGACTCACAGGAGACGCTAAAGGCCCACAAGAGCAACGAAGCTAGCGAGATCAACAGGAAAACCGAAGAGTCATTTCAGAAACTAGAGGATGAGATTTCAAAGACCTATACAGCCATTGAGACAAAGGCATCGACTTGGGGGGCCTCCTTCTCCTCATTTATCTCTAATTTAAGTGTTAACGAAGTCATCACTGACGCGAAGAAGCAGGTAGAGAGCTTGAAGCTCGATGAGAAGTTGCAAGAGACGAAGAATAACATCACGAAGAACTTTGATTCTATACAAAAGAAAATTGTAACTGAGGAGAATAAAGAGAAGTCAAAGAACATGCTTAACCTTCTCTCACAGAAGACTAATACCTACCTAGATGATCTGGATAAGGATTTGGAACAGGTGGAGAACTTTGCCGGTACGTACGTCTCCAAGTTCGGTCAGTTCTTGAAAGAGTCTATTGCTGTGTCAGCTCCAGAGGATCAGGATGAGTTGATTGAAGAGCAAGAAGGAGAGCTGCTGTTTAATGTTGGTGGTGTCAAGGGTCCAAAGCTATCTGCTAGTAGAACCGAGGCTCAATTGTATACATTACAAACCTCATCAGAGCTGTATCTGACTGACGATAAGGATCCAAAGTTTGAAGAGTTCAAAGAGCATTTTCAAGTGGATTCCAAGACCAACGAGATATCTCAGTTGCTGAAGAAGTATGACAATTTGCGAAAGCTCAGCACTGAACTCGTTCCAGCAAAGGTTAAATACGATGAATTCTGGGCTCGTTACTTCTACATGCACGACAGAATCTTACAACAGGAGTCTAACCGTAAGAGACTTCTCGGTGAGAGAAAGAAAAATGAGACCAAAGAAGACCTAGATTGGGGAGATGATGACGAGGACGAAAGTGATAAGAAGCATGAAAAGTCTGCTAATTCTAGCGAGGGTACCTATGAGTTGAACTCCATTAATTCTTCAACCGTGGAGGTCAATAAGAAGATCAAAGAAGAGGCCAATGCAAAGGAGGAGGAAGATGATGATGACGACTGGGAGTAATCTAATCTTTCGCATGGTGTTTTTTAACTTGATAGTGATCAAGGGGGTTCTCATTCGTTCATTCATTTAAATTAATATATCAATAGTTTCTGGCATAGAAGAGAACGTATGCATTTGAATTCACCACAGAAGCTTTTTGAACATTTTTCAATACCTTAGTATCATCAAAGTAACACCATTTCTTCACACGACCCTTAAGGACAAATGAAGTGTAGTGACCACTGCTTAACGATCCGGAATGGTTCGCCACAGCGTAGAGGCTATAATTAAAAGGCGGTGACTGTTCCCTTGTGACCAGCTTAGCAAGTTGGACTGCCTCTTCTTGAGACGAAATCTGTGGCCAAAACTTCGTCAGATTCATTTCAAACGGATAGTCGATAAATTTGGTGATCTTTTGGTAACTGGTTCCACTTCTAAACCTTTTCAAGTGGATAATTAAGTTCTGTGGTAATCTCGTTATAGTGATCTTCTTAGTTGATTTTCTCAATTCCTTACACTTAGAACAATGCCATCTATTATCGCCATCGAGGACCTCTAATTTGGTGAACTCTTCAAAGCATCTCTCCAATGGGATCTTGTCTAACTTGGCATCGATATATTCCTCTGGGATCGGCAAGCTCAAGACAGCAAAGGATTGATATGTAGTTGAAGTGGTGCCACACTCCAAACATTTCAGTTGACTCGCAAACTGACCCTGGAAGAAGTATAAGATAGCACTGAAATCAGATTTTAAGTATCTTTCCCATTCAATAGTGCTTGCCACCCTTATGGACATCTGTTCCAATTTCTTCTCTTGTTCCTCCGTAGGAACAGGCTCTCTTGGTCTATTGCCACATTCATTCAAATCTTCATGAAGGCCGTCCAATACAAAATTCAAAAACTCTGCACAGTCTTGTTGGTCACAGTTCCTGAAGCTTGAATTCAACGAACCGATAACTGACTTGAATCTCGTTGGTTCAAAGACTCCATTATCATTCGAATATAGGGACTGGGCCAACTGCGCGAAGTACGAAGCCATAATACCCCTTGTCCCTAATTTACTGTTAACATTGACATGGCTCTTCCACGTCCCATCGAGAAATAATTTGAACAAAGTTGCAGTACCAAAGAGACACTGGATAATACAATTCATATAGCACGAGTTTCCCAAGTTATTGAGGCCTGTGGTTACATTCAATTGCGTCACGTCTATGTGACCATGCATGTTACCCTCAGCTTTTGAATGTGATACCAATGCTGGCTGTGGAGAAGAGACCCTTTCATGTGGTTGTTCTAGAATTCTTGAAGGTATTGGCGATGGTGCAGGCAATGCAGTAGTTGATCTAGATGAAGTTGCAAATTTTGGTAATTTGAAACTGTTTGATCTCTTTATTGGCTGTTGCTGTGATGGTTGCGCATATGAAACAAGACTTGGCGTTGAGTGAAAATCCACTTTCGTTGGATTTGATAGATACTCTGTGAAGTTTCTGGCAACACTACTAGGTGATGCGGATTGATTCTGGGATCTTGGTATAAGCTTCCCTGGGAGTGATAAATCACCATGATGATGACCGAAGTTGGAGAGGCCATATGTCTCTACCCATGATATGATACCGCCTCTTAGTATGACTGGTTCCCTTTTCAAAGGTTTTGCAAAAGATCTCTGATATAGTGTCTTATAGATATTTGCAATAGGTTTCTCGAGGATATCTTTGGATCCAATGTCATAGATGATAACCATCTCAAATTCATCTCTCTTTGAGAACAATTCACGTTCTTTATCTGGTGATGTAACGAGAGCGAGTTCGATATCATCATCTTTATAGCCTTGTCTTATCGATATCGGTTCAATGCAAATGATGTTATTGGATCTTATATGGTTTTTCTTGAATTCATCCCTTGATCGAAAGTCTATCAGCAGTAATTTCTCACCGTATTTATCGATCAACAACTTGAGTTGATGCGGGTCAATGAAACCGTTGTGCTTGAAATCGAAGGGATTTGTAGGCTTAGAATGATCAATGACAAAGTTCTTCACTTTGGGAAAGTTTTGATCCAAAATAATATTGGATTTCAGCTCCCTATACACCTCGATATAACCTTTCCAATCTCTCTCAGAAAACTCAGGCAATTTCGGGATTTTAGTATTGACAATGATCGATGCAGCTGTATAATATGTAAATGCCCTTTCATAGTCTATTGATGAGCCTTTCTTGATCTCTTTCTTGTACTGTTTTGGGGGTGTTAGATTAAAAGACAACGTGGTATCAAAAAAGAATGACAACATACGTTCTCAAAGCAACCAAGTGCGTTATCAAGGCATTTGGTTATGTTTGATGTCTCTTTCTCATGTAGGACCTCTTCAATGTACTGCTTGAGCTCAGCAATGCTCTTCAACCTCACAGGGTTTTGAGTCTCAGTGAGGGATGTCATTTGGTGGCGGGATGGCTTTCTCGAGAAAAACAGCCGGATGGAACAGGAGGTTAAGCGCAAATATGAACACTGTGATAGTTCAGGTTCGTGGTAGTACGTATGGTGTTTTCTGCCCCTCTCTCTTTCAGCTATCTCTCTTTTGTAGCCTTCTTTCTATTACCTTCGACTACTTGAGTCGTTGTAAACTACACTTCCCCAGAGAGAAGAAAACCGCGCTTTATCTACAAGAAATGGAAAGTGATAAGTCAATCAATGAACTCAGAACACAGGACGTATCTGCAAGGCTGAATGAGAATTATATAATGGCAGGATGAACTACATATAGTCCTCGGGGCGGTCCTGCTCTTCAGCGGTCTTTTCACCCTTGTCTTGGAGATCTTTGAAGCCCTTATAGTGCTGTTTCACGTACTCCTTGCTATCACCGTTCTTGATGAAAGTATCGTATTCCTTGATGTGGATATTGATCTCTTCCTGTGTGACTTCTGTGTTAAAGGGTTTTTCATCCTCACTTGGACGAGAGCCCGTAGACGTTGCTGAAGAGGTCCAGCGCAGAGTGGTTGCTGTGACTCTTCTTGAGATTAATGGAAAAGCTCTTTTGAGAGGAAGCATTGCATTCAACAATAAGAATTACAATGGTACACTGGGGACGGGTTATCAGGAAGATGTCACCACGACTCAGGTCTTGGGAGATCTCTAGCCGCGTATATAAACCAATGGGCCCGTTCCTTTTTTGCCCAAAGCAACCTTCCATAAGACAGGGGGTGGGGTCAGACCAGTCACCCTCCGCCGCTACCTCGATGGTTCACAATGCCATTTCCATTGCTATTTAGGTGGTATGGCCACATGGTACAACATGTGAGTACTTTATAACTGCCTCTAGAAATGTGCTGAACTTTATTTAGCCTTAAGCCCTGTCTGAAGGGTCGTGCCCGTCTTGGGCCATCTGTCGGGGTGGCGTTGGTGTCAAAAAACATAGATAGCGACGACCATAACGTACAGCACTGGGCAATACAGACAACTAGACAATGGAAGGTAACTTAAAAGTCCTTAGAACAGACGACTACAACCCGTCATACGACGTTGGTTCGCTTAGCGGATACGACTTTGGGAGATTGTCCATAATCAAGCTGGAGATCGAGTCTGAGCTTCATGTGCTGGCAAAGAGATTGGAGGCTGTAAGTGTGCACTATCGTTTTATGAAATACCAAATACTAACTATATCAAGAACAATGCGGACATGGAGACCTCGTTGATATCGTCAGAGGGTTTCCCTAGGTCAGACTTGGACGTTGTTGAAGTGAGGACCACAAGAGTGAAGATCATCAAGCTGAAGAATGATTTGAATTACTTGTTGGAAGAGTTGAGCCAGAGGCTGATTCAACAGTTTCAGAGAGCACCAAGTTCTCATACCCAGCAGAGGCAGCAATCATCTGTGCCATTTGCTATCATCACCGAGGTTGTGGTTAACAGTCCTGCTGAAAGATCGGTATGTCCCATGTCTCTTCATCGTTCCGATGCAGAAATACTAACAAATCCGCAAAAGGGATTGCAATTAAAAGATAAGATTGTTATGTTTGGTGACATAGATGCTACAAACCATAATGATTTGAGGAACATAGCCCACTTGGTGAAGAATAAACAAGATGTGAGTGTCGTCTAGAGCTTTCGTCTGGCATTTTATACTAACAAACCTCCACAGAATACCATACAATTACTCATACAAAGGCAAGAAGAGCTCATCAATCTAGCACTGGTTCCAACAACAAACTGGCCAGGCCAAGGACTTCTTGGTTGTCGTCTGAACCAACTCTGATATACACCATGCATCAAAAACAAAGTCTTTCAACCTCCGTGTAGGGTAGATGTGAATGCTATCACATCACCGGCTTCTAGTTCGTATTCTTCCTCACCCTCCAGTTCCCAATCTGTATCATTGATTAGTGTTAAGATACCCGGACGTCTAGCCTATTGTTAGTACTGTTATTGAATATCATCAAAGGAAATGTAGCCACTTACATCGTACCGTTCTCGATGAACACTTCAACATCCTTCTTCTCTTCAATCATGTTATCAACGATATATGTAATCAAATCACGAAGTCTCAATACCGAACCATCGGAATTCTCCGGTAGACAGATTTTATGGTATCTTTCACCGCCAAAGATCACATCCAGTCCTCCACTTCGATGGGTTAGTTCGCACCTCCATGGGATATTATCGACAATATATCACTTACAGGAACTCCAATCTAATCGATAGGGACATCTTTGGTGCTTTTCACCCGTGACTTGTTTCTCTGTTAGTTGTAATGCGGTCCCTCTCCCATCAACAATTTCTTTTTTTCCGAAACCCAACCTGTCTATCACACTCAAAGCTATCTTCTCTATAGTTAAGGTAAATCTTAGAAAATTCATATGTATGCTATAAGATCTAGGGATAATATATACAGGCGATTAGAATTTACATATTCTCCAACCAACAGAGACGTAGCGTGTGCAGAGATGCATTAAGGCTGAAATCAGCTCCAACATTGCGGCATAAATGATGAACCCGTTATATCTCTTGATTTCACCTTGTCCAATGATTGCACCAGCAATTGGAATGGTGACAAGCATCAAGAATGAGGCAACTAAATACATTGTGCTGTATCTTTTGCCGAAGTCTTCCGTTCTGGAGATCTTGCCACAGCAGACTGGAGAAATTGTCAAGATGGAACCAGAGAAGAACCCATAAAAGACGGCATATACATAAAGAACTTCCAAACTATATCCAAATGGTAACCATATTGCTAGTGTTGTCACTGCGCATCCAACAAGTGTAATGATACATGTGTTAAAAGGCCCTAACCATTTATCACTGATATAGGACGGAACAAAACGTCCAACAATCCCCATGCAGTTTATCACAGTGACAAGAAGATAAGCAGTATTCTCAGAAAATCCTCTTCTGATGGCATAGGACGGGAAGTAGATCGCAGTAATCATTAAGGAGCACTCTGCAAGGGCAATGGCCAAAGCACAGAAGTCAAATCGGAGCTCCATGAAAAATTTGTAGTCAAACAACCCAATAATATAAACCCTAAAGAACTCCTTCCAGTCTTTTGTAGGTTCACGCTCCTTCTTTAGCCTTTCTTTCATCAGAACAGTAGAACAAACCAAGAAGAAGAAACAAACGAATGTCAAGATTCTAATTGCCCACACAAACCCAACCGTTGGATATAACTTTCTCAACAGCAAAGGAATAGTTATACCACCGATGGATGCGCCCAATGTCGCTAGACTGATAGCTGTCGCTCTCTTTTTGCTGAAATAATGAGAAACGACACCAACAAGTGGACTCATCATAGTTCCACAACCAAATCCTACCACGACACCAAACGCCAAAGTGAATTGCCAAGCAGTTTGGGCATTTGCAGTCATCAGCATGCCAGCGCAAAGTGCTATTGAGCCAACGATCATTGGGATCTTTGTTCCTGCAAGATCGAAAACAGTACCACTGAAGATGCTGCAGAAGAAAGCAGTGAAGTTGAAAATAGAAAAGATCCAGCTCACAGTCGAAGCTGAAACATTCGAAAGTTGATGAGTAGAGATATATGCCTCAATGGCACCAACAGAATTTGGAAGTCCAAAGGCAGGAATAAGTCCTAAAAAGGAACCAAGAACCGCTAGGTATGCACGTAATCCACCTTCTGGGAATTCCAAATCCTCTGGATCTTCGTTATTGAGGACAGATGAACTGGAAGTAGATTTTCTGGATCTAGCTTCTGATGCAGTTTCCGGGAGAATCCTTCGAACATTACTCGTGGACGATTTTGGAAGGATCTTGTCGAGATGGATTTCCTCCATCTGGACCTCATCGAGATCTAACCTTTGTTCTCTGCATATTGATGAATCCAATTGAGTCATGATGGAAATATCTTTGATAAGGACCTGATCTGATCTTCTTCAAATGCACTGTGCCATTTAATGCACCTTGTGTGTCACTAGCTAATTTTCTGTAAATCGGTTCGTTTCCTAGCCCATAAAAAGCCTTGATCTCCGGAGCGCGCGAATGCCTACAACCTCAAAAATGCGGGAATCCGTGGTTATTGACGGCCCACAGTTCTTGCATCAAAGTTCTACCTTCTTTTCAAGACTGAACAGGCAAACTCGTTGTGGAACTTTGCAACTCACTAATACTCATTGGATTTAACTAGTATTATTAAGCAGTCATAGAGAGCAGAAGTAGAAGCAGTAATATTCGAACTGCATTGGGATCTGATACACGTTTGAGTGAGCAAGATGCTAATATTTTACAAAATTGCGTACTAAGAGATTTGATACAAGTTAGAAGGGTTACAAACTTACAGTCTTACAGCCTTGGAATTCGCCAGGCTTGACTCAATATCCATATTCTATGAACTCAAACTCAGAGGGCATATGGTCGAAAGAACAGGAATAAAGTTATGGCTGTCGAGCTGTGAATGAGTGTCTCTGAAACGGCGTGAGTCCCGAAACAAAAATAGAATTATGCGTTTCATTTTACAAGATAACGTGCAATCTGATTGCTTATATTTAATATAAGTGATATTACAATTTACGTATTAGTATTGAAGCAACATAGAAGAAAGGAAAAGTACTTCACGGCATTAACCCAATCAGGAAATATTCACTTAAATGAAGTCACGTGACATTATTGTGATGTTGTCATATACCCCATCAGATCTAGGAAATATTTCACATCTATCATCTATGTCTGGTAGCAAGAGTTGTTGATGTTTTCTCTGAGAAGCTCGGCCTCATAATTCGATTTTAAACACCAAATTTTAACTAATTTCAAAAAACCCTAACCTTGAAAGGTGAAAACGAGTAATTAATTATATCTTAATGACTGGTTTATTATAAGAATAGACCCTTATGAAGTGGCTGAGAAACTCCAGAGAGAAGCCAGAATCTGTTAGGCCCTTCAGTTCTCACTCACCGAAACATATGGCAACAAGCGTTCGGATCAATGCTTTTCAAATTTGCTAGGCACTCTCGCTTAAATATTTGAACCTAGATATATTTTCTGAAGCATTGAATAATATATCATGAGCGGATTGGTTAAAACACTCAGCATATTATTGACGACTATCATTGCTACCACTTCAGTCTTCACCACTTCTTCGATTTCACCGAGTATTTCTGCCACTACTTCTTCCGAACCTCCAAAAATAGGAAGAGCTTCTAATCATCAATTGTCTCCAGATAAACGGTCATCTAAGAGGGCAAAAAACAACTTCTAAGGAATTCGAAAATAGTGTGACTAGGAACAACTCTCTATCTGAATATCTTATATATGTTTATATCGTATAATGATAGCATTCTATCATCAAAATTAATCGATTCTTGCCCAAGAGCATTCTCAATGAGGTCCAAACTCCGTCCGATGATATCGACATCACGCTCAAATGTGATTCTTCTGTTAATACCCGAAATGTCTTTCATAATTCACTTACACGGTATACGGTATACCAAGGCAGGAAACCCTTAGTTGGTAAAATGAATCCAGCATTGGATAACCCGACATCTGTAGTCTACCTTAGTGCTCTTAGGAGCCTGCAGATGAGCACAACATCGTTGAATGGCCCCCATGACTCATTTTGTCTTTTTTTCTTGGGCTAGCAATATATCTTTACGTTGAACTTGATGTTGAGCCAGATATCATGCAAATTACTGTAAGAGTGGCCTTGTAAAGTACTGTGGGATTAGAGCTAGGGGATATTGTGCAGTACTAAAGATGCATGATGTGATTTTGGGATTCATACACTATCAATGCCATCTCGAGGAATTGTACTTATACTAAATACCCGAATGGATGGTGCTAGAAGCTCTTCTTCAAAAACAACTTTGGGGTTACACCTAAGACTGTAAGGAACTCTCTTTCATTCTTTGAACTTTATGGCATCATCCAGAGCCTTGATCCATTTCTCGCAGAGATCAGACCCTCTCAAATAAGGTATTTCTTCCTATTCATGGGGCAGATGGAGTTTCCTCGAGTTATTCTGAGGCACTCAATCAAGAATTCTTTCCTCCATTTGCTTCCTCTTCTGCTCATCATCGACATCCTTGCTATCGCCTATAATATGTTGAATGTAAATCAGATAGTCTTCAATTTCTTCCTCCCAATCCTCTTCGCTTGTTTCATTCAAGAAAAGGTTATCAAATTCTTCTAATAATATATTTGCCTTTTCAAATTCACATTCAAAATTGTTGAAGGACGTCATATGGTGATGAAAGTTCCATGAGACATTTATGGAATAGTCCGAAACGAAGCAGATCACAAATGAGATGTTAAGAGGAGGGATATTTTTAAAGGCCACCCTATGTCCTTGATGAGGTTGTAATTAGTTTAGTAATATAAGCAAGAAAGTATGGACTATACCTCCTTAGTGACGCAGAAGACAATAGGTCTTCAACAGGTTATGAGTTCAAGCGCTTCCACAATTAAGGTTGATGAGGCAGAGAAGCTTCAGGATGCATCCAACTTTAAGAGTTGGCTCAGTTTGTTGGAATTGAATGCTGGTTTGCTTGATGGTTTGTTATACGAGTATGTTGTTCATGGGAATGATGCGATAATTGCGGTCTTCCCTGGTATTTTTGAAGCTGCTGAGAGAGATCCAGATCTACGTGCCTGTGTTGCGAGAATGCAAAATGTGTTGGATAGACTGATCTACTGGCTTATTACTCGTTCGGTTTCCTCGTCTGTGTTGTCAGATATTAGAGGGTTTGGTCAAACAGATCGCAGTGTGTTGGTCATGTTACAGGAACGCTATGGTCATTTTGATTTTTCCCGCATGGTTAATTCCATGGCTGGAATCGTAAAGACCTTGCCCACTGAAAACATATTGGAAGCAAAGAATGCGAAAGAGATTGGTGCTATTCTCTTACTAGCTTGCGGTTGTCCGGCGGAAATTCGCGATAAGATAGTGAATATCTACTCTTTTGGCTCTGGTCGTTCTCTTGACGTGTCTACTGTGAGACAATTGATCCATTCTCACTCTTCCGCCACCGAGAATGAGACGTCTGGTCCTCCTGCTGGCTTTGTGGTGAAGAAGAAACAGTCTGGTATCCGTTGCTATGGTTGTGGAAAAATGGGTCATATTATTAAGGATTGTCCAGAAGGGTCACGCGGTGATAATAGAGAACTCAAGGGTAAAGGTAAAGATATCAATGGAAAAGCATGGGTTGCTTTTAATGCTCGGAATGGGTCTCATTCGGAATATGGTATCAGATTCTACTTTGATTCCGGTGCGAATCAGCATGTTGTACGTGATAGGTCCTTCTTCACAACGTTTGAAGAATGTGAAGGCACTATCACTGGTTTGGGCGGTGACATCGCCGTTGAAGGACAAGG